>CM069446.1:35981200-36029712 GCA_035610835.1 Ophiura sarsii
TGCAGTGTGGCTTAAGTTTACGGTAAGTATATTGTTAACAGTTGTTTTTGTAATTTCGACCGTGCTCCTATTTAAGTTCACATTTACAGAACTTGTTTTTAATTTAAAGCATAGGTTAATAACTGAATATAAGATCACAATAATTCGTTTTAAATACGTTGGTATTGCATGTGCTTATGTGATTGTATTGAAGTGCAAACTAATATTTTCCTCGTACCCAAATGTAAGGGTACGACTTAATTTAAAGGCCATTTTATAAAAAAAAAGATCGACTTTGCATTTTGTAACCAGGTAAATTAAATTTACTGATTTGTGTTTAAACAGCTCATACTCTAGTACTATTACAAACAGGCTCTCGTGTCGAAATGGACCACAAAAAGTCCGGATTCTTCATGATTCCCAAATAATGTCAGAATTTGTTGTTGTTCAACATTAAAGAAAAAACAAGGACATTTGAGGCTAGAAAGAGAAAAAAGAAAGGGAAAGAAAGTAGTCATCCTGGTTTAGCCCCCCCCCCCGCATTCCCCGTAGCATTGGTGTGTGTATGTGGGGGGGGGGGGGGGGGGGGGGGCTTTAATGCATGCCCTATCCCAGTGTCATGAATTAAAATAGAGAAAATTAAATTATTACATGCAAGGAATAAATTGCCTGAATCAAGTCATTATAATTATTGCCTTCCTATCCCATACATTCTGGCACGCGTGTCAATATAAATAATGATGAGGGCGCACCACCCAATTACTCCGCATATGTAATAACGAAATTCGGTTCAAACAAGTAGATTTTTAACATTGAAGTCACAATTTTAATAAGAAGATAGGCTTGAAATTGCACGATATTCGGCAATATGATTGAGATATATGTCAAGATTATATAACCAACAAATCATACTATTTTGAAAACGGTAAGCAAAAATAGGCACGCGGATGTACATGACAGCATCCAAATATGAGTGATGTGTATTCGGTCATCAGTAAACTTTCGACGAATAGGGAAATGAGTGTTGCGAGACTCGGTGAAATAAGGTTGGAATTTCATCTTGGAAAACGAATAATATTTTTTTCTTACCAAATCTATGTTAAAATAACCCATTGCATTACAGGCATTGCCGAATTTGAGTAATAAGCTTATTTCTGTTTTTTTCTCAAATCTGGCCCATAGGCCGTATATGGACTGCGCGAGTCCGACTCCAGAGCCCGACTCCCGAGCCCAGCAAAATACTCGAGTAGTTCTCTGTGATCTAAGTTTGATCAAATCTGAAATCTGGGCCCAAGCATACTAGTTCTTTCAACGCTGAGGATTTATTTTATTACACCTCAGTACAGCTTGAATTGGGCTAGAGGCAAAATAAAAATAAAAACATGTTTAGCATCAGGTTTTTTTTCAAAAAACGAAGGAAGAGGCCCTTTTGTTTTATTTTCCCCCCACTTTACGTACAAAACCGCCCTGGTAAGCGATAAACATTGCGAACCTGAAAAAGTGTTGACTGAAATAAAGAGAAAAAAGAGAAAAAATAAAATAAAATTGAAGCGGACCCCAAAAAAGGAACCGGGAGGGGACGCTAAACAGGTTTATTTTTTATTTTGCCTTGCCCTTAGTCTAGTGTACAACCAAAATCACTATGACGACAATGCGATGATAGTGCGATGCAGCGCATTGATCGCGATTGGCACATTTACAACACAAGGTTTATCGCAAATAGAAAAAAAAGCCATTGATTATCCTTATCTGTTGCATTGTGGGATCACAAATGGGGCAACCTGTTGACCTTCGCTGACATCACACAAGCAGTAACTTCCACATACAAATGGTCTGCGACAAGCCTGGGCAATTCATGGGTACCACTGACCAGACCCCCACCCCCCCCCCCCCCCCCCCCCCACAAAAAAAGAAACCCCTGGCCCTTTTCCACTGCGCCCTCCCTGTCCTTCGCTGGATCAGCAATGCAACGGGTCCTCACGCATCTATAGGTTATTTCTCTTCCTCGAAGCAATGATTTCACTGCATCATCCACTTACTGATCGCCAGTGACGTACCCAGCTTTTGGAAACGGGGGGGGGGGGGGGGGGGGGGCAGGCAGGCAGGCAGGCAGGCAGGCACGACCATAGTTGTACCGACGAAAGGCATGGTACCGACAATTTTTTCGTAAAACTTGCACAATATTTTCCCCGTCAGCAGCTGAAATCTTGATGGGTGGGGGGGGGGGGGGGGGGGGGGGGGGGGTGGGGGAGCGATGAAGTTGCCCGCGTAACCAGTCAAAAAAATTGCATGGTCAAAATCGCACCGACGGAGGGTCATTTTTACCTACAGGGATATTTTGTTGGGGGGTGGCACCGGCCCCCCTGGGTACGCCACTACTGATCGCACTGAATACCCACCCCCCCCCCCCCCCCCCCCCCCCCGGTGACGTACACCCCACACATATCAAAATGAGTAATGCATAAACGTGCGTAATTAAAAAAAAATAGGGACATGTAATGATATAGCCAGCTTGCCTGCTATAGCTAGCTGTTATATAATGTTATATAATACAGGACTACTAGCTGGTATTGTATACAAATCTGTTTTTAAAGAGGTCAAACACACACACAGCAGAATTTGAGGTTGCCAGTTTATAAAAATTATACTTATAGCCCAATTGTGTCATCAGTTTGAATTAGAGCTTTATTTATCATTGTCTTAGAAAATAGTTGGGCTACAAATTAACTCTTGTTGGGTGGGTGCATTATGTATATCATGGAAACATGAAATGAAGAACAAATAAGCAAGCAGCCTGCCTTACTTGAAACAGACAGATATAACACCATTGGTATTAGAATGTTCTATGTGGCTACTGGCTACAACGTTACTCTAAATGTAGCTAGCACTGTACTGCGCAATCTAATGGACTATGCAGCGGAATAAAACGCAAAATCTTGCGTGTCTCGGAGACAGGAACGCGTTGCATCACCAAACTTTATTTGGACCGATGTCTTCGGCTTCTTGAAATGTTTACATTGAATGAAAGAAAACAGATGTTTGTGCATTGATTGCATTTGTTTTGTTCTGTGCTGGACTACTGGTACTGCATGCATAGACTTGCCACAGACATTTCAACATTACGCACACTTTCGCATACATCTCCGAGACATGAAAGCGTACATACATTGCATGACAAAACTGTATGTGGACCGACCTACACGTAAACCGCTTGAAATAGTGCGCTAATATTGAATGGAAGTAAAACATGTGGGTTTTTTTGCCTGGCATTGTTGTTGTTTTGGCCCATTTGGGCTTGTAATTAAAAACCTTGGCAAAACTGTAAGCCCAACTGGCAACACCTGGAATGATAATCACCCTCTCTACACACGTTTTGTATAGGGGAAGTGGCCTCAAATGTTCTGTCTTCCAATTGTGTGTGATGTGTGTGTGCACTCAATTTCAACACAAAAAAAAAAATTGAAGAGGGAAAATTTGAAAATTAGTTTGGAAGACAAAAAATTGGACTATCAGAATCCAGATTGACAAAATATCCTGTTGCTGAAACACACATGCAGTGAGTGACTCAATTGCCATCTTCAAAAGGTAATTGTAGTGTACCTGTATAGGAAAGAAGAATGATTATCTTGCTTAACTGGGGTTACAGCTTGAAATCCACAAGCTCCTAAAAACCCACATCTAAAAAAAAAAAAAAAAAAAAAAAAAAAAATTGGAAGAAAAAAAAAAAAAAGTTTTTTTTTTCCACAAACAATTTTTTTACAATTTTCAAATATGTATTTTAAAACTTTTTTTCAGTTGTAGTGAAGGAGCTGTTGATTTCAAGCTGTATAATCCCATTATAAGGGTGATAATCATTCTTTCTTCCATTACATGCACACTAAAATTACCTTCTGAAGTCATTGCGTGGGGTGTTTGTGCACATAACAGGCTCTCGTGTCGAAATGGACCACAAAAAGTCCGGATTCTTCATGATTCCCAAATAATGTCAGAATTTGTTGTTGTTCAACATTAAAGAAAAAACAAGGACATTTGAGGCTAGAAAGAGAAAAAAGAAAGGGAAAGAAAGTAGTCATCCTGGTTTAGCCCCCCCCCCCCGCATTCCCCGTAGCATTGGTGTGTGTATGTGGGGGGGGGGGGGGGGCTTTAATGCATGCCCTATCCCAGTGTCATGAATTAGAATAGAGAAAATTAAATTATTACATGCAAGGAATAAATTGCCTGAATCAAGTCATTATAATTATTGCCTTCCTATCCCATACATTCTGGCACGCGTGTCAATATAAATAATGATGAGGGCGCACCACCCAATTACTCCGCATATGTAATAACGAAATTCGGTTCAAACAAGTAGATTTTTAACATTGAAGTCACAATTTTAATAAGAAGATAGGCTTGAAATTGCACGATATTCGGCAATATGATTGAGATATATGTCAAGATTATATAACCAACAAATCATACTATTTTGAAAACGGTAAGCAAAAATAGGCACGCGGATGTACATGACAGCATCCAAATATGAGTGATGTGTATTCGGTCATCAGTAAACTTTCGACGAATAGGGAAATGAGTGTTGCGAGACTCGGTGAAATAAGGTTGGAATTTCATCTTGGAAAACGAATAATATTTTTTCTTACCAAATCTATGTTAAAATAACCCATTGCATTACAGGCATTGCCGAATTTGAGTAATAAGCTTATTTCTGTTTTTTTCTCAAATCTGGCCCATAGGCCGTATATGGACTGCGCGAGTCCGACTCCAGAGCCCGACTCCCGAGCCCAGCAAAATACTCGAGTAGTTCTCTGTGATCTAAGTTTGATCAAATCTGAAATCTGGGCCCAAGCATACTAGTTCTTTCAACGCTGAGGATTTATTTTATTACACCTCAGTACAGCTTGAATTGGGCTAGAGGCAAAATAAAAATAAAAACATGTTTAGCATCAGGTTTTTTTTCAAAAAACGAAGGAAGAGGCCCTTTTGTTTTATTTTCCCCCCACTTTACGTACAAAACCGCCCTGGTAAGCGATAAACATTGCGAACCTGAAAAAGTGTTGACTGAAATAAAGAGAAAAAAGAGAAAAAATAAAATAAAATTGAAGCGGACCCCAAAAAAGGAACCGGGAGGGGACGCTAAACAGGTTTATTTTTTATTTTGCCTTGCCCTTAGTCTAGTGTACAACCAAAATCACTATGACGACAATGCGATGATAGTGCGATGCAGCGCATTGATCGCGATTGGCACATTTACAACACAAGGTTTATCGCAAATAGAAAAAAAAGCCATTGATTATCCTTATCTGTTGCATTGTGGGATCACAAATGGGGCAACCTGTTGACCTTCGCTGACATCACACAAGCAGTAACTTCCACATACAAATGGTCTGCGACAAGCCTGGGCAATTCATGGGTACCACTGACCAGACCCCCACCCCCCCCCCCAAAAAAAAAGAAACCCCTGGCCCTTTTCCACTGCGCCCTCCCTGTCCTTCGCTGGATCAGCAATGCAACGGGTCCTCACGCATCTATAGGTTATTTCTCTTCCTCGAAGCAATGATTTCACTGCATCATCCACTTACTGATCGCCAGTGACGTACCCAGCTTTTGGAAACGGGGGGGGGGGGGGGGGCAGGCAGGCAGGCAGGCAGGCAGGCACGACCATAGTTGTACCGACGAAAGGCATGGTACCGACAATTTTTTCGTAAAACTTGCACAATATTTTCCCCGTCAGCAGCTGAAATCTTGATGGGTGGGGGGGGGGGGGGGGGGGGGGTGGGGGAGCGATGAAGTTGCCCGCGTAACCAGTCAAAAAAATTGCATGGTCAAAATCGCACCGACGGAGGGTCATTTTTACCTACAGGGATATTTTGTTGGGGGGTGGCACCGGCCCCCCTGGGTACGCCACTACTGATCGCACTGAATACCCCCCCCCCCCCCCCCCCCCGGTGACGTACACCCCACACATATCAAAATGAGTAATGCATAAACGTGCGTAATTAAAAAAAAATAGGGACCATGTAATGATATAGCCAGCTTGCCTGCTATAGCTAGCTGTTATATAATGTTATATAATACAGGGACTACTAGCTGGTATTGTATACAAATCTGTTTTTAAAGAGGTCAAACACACACACAGCAGAATTTGAGGTTGCCAGTTTATAAAAATTATACTTATAGCCCAATTGTGTCATCAGTTTGAATTAGAGCTTTATTTATCATTGTCTTAGAAAATAGTTGGGCTACAAATTAACTCTTGTTGGGTGGGTGCATTATGTATATCATGGAAACATGAAATGAAGAACAAATAAGCAAGCAGCCTGCCTTACTTGAAACAGACAGATATAACACCATTGGTATTAGAATGTTCTATGTGGCTACTGGCTACAACGTTACTCTAAATGTAGCTAGCACTGTACTGCGCAATCTAATGGACTATGCAGCGGAATAAAACGCAAAATCTTGCGTGTCTCGGAGACAGGAACGCGTTGCATCACCAAACTTTATTTGGACCGATGTCTTCGGCTTCTTGAAATGTTTACATTGAATGAAAGAAAACAGATGTTTGTGCATTGATTGCATTTGTTTTGTTCTGTGCTGGACTACTGGTACTGCATGCATAGACTTGCCACAGACATTTCAACATTACGCACACTTTCGCATACATCTCCGAGACATGAAAGCGTACATACATTGCATGACAAAACTGTATGTGGACCTACACGTAAACCGCTTGAAATAGTGCGCTAATATTGAATGGAAGTAAAACATGTGGGTTTTTTTGCCTGGCATTGTTGTTGTTTTGGCCCATTTGGGCTTGTAATTAAAAACCTTGGCAAAACTGTAAGCCCAACTGGCAACACCTGGAATGATAATCACCCTCTCTACACACGTTTTGTATAGGGGAAGTGGCCTCAAATGTTCTGTCTTCCAATTGTGTGTGATGTGTGTGTGCACTCAATTTCAACACACAAAAAAAAAATTGAAGAGGGAAAATTTGAAAATTAGTTTGGAAGACAAAAAATTGGACTATCAGAATCCAGATTGACAAAATATCCTGTTTACATTTGTAATCATATTCTGCTACATTCCGAGCTTCATTTTTATTTCATGGCAAAATGTATACCATTATAAATCGATCCATTGATCTGAGGCAACACAAATGACCTCACTGATATCTTAAGTACTACTTTAACAGGTGTATCAAGCATAATACTGTGCACGAGTCATTCATTATTTGTTATGATAGGAAATAAGAATAAGAATAACGTGAGCAATTATACGACGTCGCCGTCTAAATGCAAATAATTATTATGGGTTCTTTAATACTTTCCACGCGGTAGTCGTCTGCAGACGACAGTTCCAAAATGTTGTCAATTTCTTTTTTAAATGTCAACATTATTGAATTTCATTTACAAATGTATATTGATTGGCATCAATAATTTCGACATTTAAAATGTCAGGTCATGTTGGGTGATATTGGCTTAGGCTTAAATAATAGTCAACATTTTGGGAGGAATACTATAATACTATAATAATAATAATAATAATAATAGTGACAAGGCACATATCCACTCTAAATAAGAGCGCTCAAGGCACAAACATAAAATACAATATAATACTAATAGAAAACGATAAACAACAATAAAACTACTTAATTATTACAAAATGTCTCAGACATCAGATGTGTTTTTAACAGTTTTTTGAAGATTGTAACAGTTTTTGCAGTTTTAATATGGATAGGAAGTTCATTCCAGAGACGAGGAGCTGCAATAGCAAAAGATCTGTCTCCCCTCAAATCTATTCTCAAATATTATCCTTCGATGAGTGGCTGCCTCCCGGGGGCTGTTTGTGGTGATGGATGAGTGATATATTGTGCACAATACAACATTTAATAATCCATATTAATAGATTGGAAAAAAATCAGAACTTGAGGTTTACAATTTATTATAACGGACACGTTGATTAACTCCTACTATTAATTTCATGAAATCATGATCCTGGAGCTGGACAGCTCGCGGTTACAGGTAGTAATATTTGCATGACTTTACCATTTGTGTGCATTTTGAAATCAAATTCACAATAATTGACATATTGGACTATTATATTAAGTATGGTTATAATTTATAGTTGTATACAACCGTGATCAATTTCACGGTGGCATTATGCATTTTAAAGAAATACACAGATTTATATATTTATTTACCTATTACGGTTTTAATTATTTGGTGGCTATTGTTTTGAACTTATATGAACCATTTTGTTGGGATTAAAAGGTCATTTTGGGCTGCGTTATGTACGCTACACAATCCAGTTTTTGTCTAGTCACTAATGTCGTGGAACTTGTCATAGCCTTCATACTCTTTCATGACACTCTTCATTCAAGTCCTTTCAACATCTGACTGATACATAATAATGGTATGGTGGTCATGGGTTAAGTGTAGGTTAATGCTTGGTTGGGGAGATGGTGGATTGTCCTGTAAAGTATGTAGCCAGCTGGGCTGGTGATACGGCCACGCCCCAACAGGTGACAACAGGCAGCTCCTGGTAGATTTAGTTCCCAAGTTTGTTGTGAAGGTTCGTTTGATGCCCATCAGACCTCCAGATATTATTATTTTTGATGTTGTTCTCTATGTTTGGGCTTTTATCTTATTGTTTATGTCACTTTCATTGGCATTACTAGCCTCTGCCCATTTGTGTTTCTTGTTTTATGCATACTTTCTGAGTTGCAGTGAACCAATTGATTGGCCTTTCAGAGCTCTCTTTCGAGAGTTACCAGTGTGATTTTTAATCACTCTGGTCATTAACCTTGTTAATGTCTGTTGGGCTATTGTTCACATTTGCGCTTTATATACAAAAAAACAAAAACAAAAACACACAATCGGGTTCATCTGAAATGTTCACTGTAACACCGAATAGTCATCACATGTGCATTTCGCCTTAGAATCTTTAACACTATCCTTCTCTGTTATATAATGTAAAATATCTATAATATCTATGATATTATTCGTTCAAAAAATCAAAGCAATATGTTTTCAAAGAGTCCCATTATTGGTGGATATGGCTGGCGTTACTACGCCCCCAGCCTATACTTATAGCTAAATAACATGTTGTAGCGCTCTATGTCGTCATGCAAGACGTGTCCAACATTTGTCTGGCCCAATAGTATCGAAATAATAAATTTAGCATTTCGCTCATGTAAACACAGGATATTTCCCCTTTACATTTATACACCTTGTCACCATCCGTATCCATTACAGGAGTTTGTATCCCGGGGGCGTGATATGAGGCACAAACATTAATGCTGAGTACACAGCAATGCGTGTGTGTGACGACGATAAAGTCTTATCAAGTACTGAATAAAACATAACACGGTTGTTGAAAGCGTAGGTCAACTTCATTAATTCACCTCTAAGAGGTATTAGTTAAGTGTGTCTATATTCTTTAGAACTAATAACCGCTCTGCAGGCAAGATAAATGTTTCGGAGTGGAACAAGTAGCTTTTATAAAGTTAATGCATCAGGATAAATCGTGAAATTCGTGAAAATCACATTTTTTGGCACTTTGTGGTCGATAATTCAAAAAATAATAACGATTTTCAAAAACAAACAAAAATGATTCCTAGGGAATTGTATGAGGAATATAATAAAACTAGTATGACAAAATTTGACAAAATATATTTTGAGTTATCTTTGCAGAACCTAAAATGGGTCAAAAAACGTGTTTTTATATTTGTTTCCAAAATGGTCAATTTCATGATCATGGTTGGATTCATTGAACCCTTTCCTAAAAAAAAATGTATACTTTTATATAGATTTAATGAATAATGAAGAAGTTACGGCAGTTTTACGGAGGCTGTACCTGAAGGTGCACAGTCCCCTAAACATGTATAGAAGACGAACATTTTCATTCGTCTCGAATGAATAAAAGACTTCTTATAATCACAATCCTTCAAACATGAAAAATAACCCAAAGACGCAGGTAATTCTAGGCAGTTTTAGGTTACTCAAGGAAACAAAATAAGTCAATGAATCAGTTATGAAGAGTGAATGATTCTTTAAAATAATTTAACAAGCCACATATTACGAAGTCTAAATTATTCCCAATATGAGTTGGGTTTTTAGTTATGTTACGCCTCTCACCATAACCATGATAATGATCGCGTTGCATAAGTCCTCTTATTTTGTTCATGCCATACCATGACGCCATTTGTTTAGTCTAGCTCAATCACTCCGAAAGTGTAAACACAGGATCTTCCCCCTTTACATTTGTAATAGTCACCTTGCGTATCCATTACATGATCTTGAATTTTCTGGAGGCGTGACAAGGCACAAATGTTAGTGCTGACAACACAGCAATGCGTGTAAAACGACAATGAGGTTTCAACGAGTACTGAATAAAACATTACACGGTTGTTGGAAACGTAGGTAAACTTCATTAATTCAACCCTAAGAGGTATCCTTACATAACACGGTGAGTAAGATTATCTAGATTCTGAATAAGTTATAACCACTGTGCGGATAATGCAAATATTTTAGAGAGTGGAACACATACTTACAATAATAATGTTTGGCTTTACCACTCCAGAAGCAATACAAAACAGGAGTGTGATGTACACAGGCGTTTTATTGAGTTGCTTGGATTTTTCAAGGCGTAAGTTGTCATTCGTTTAGAATAAGTAAAACACTACTTGTGATACTTCAAACAAGAAAACGACTTGATAACCCCGAAAGTCACAGATCTTCTTTCAAATAATATAATAAGCCACATATGAAATCTGAATTAGTCCCACTATGAGTGCGTTACGTCACGTCACGCTTCTCAGCCTATTACCATCGCGATAATTATCGCAGTGTGTGGAGTATTTTTTTCGTCTTGCAATGCCATGACGCCGTTTGTTTATTTGAACACTTCGCTCCTGTAAACGCAGGATCGTCCCCCTTTACATGTGCGATAGTCACCATGCATATCCATTACATGATCTTGAATCCCTGGAGGCGTAATGAGGCACATATATCAGTGCTTATAAGTGCATGTAAAACAAAGATGAGATTTTCAACAAGTAAATGAAACCTAAACACGCTTGTTGAAAACTCGGATAAACTTCATTATTTTATCTCTAAGAGGTATTTTACTATATATTTTGTGAGTAAAGGAAATACTTAAGAGTGGAACACGTAGCTTTTAAAACAGTAATGCATTCGAACATGCGTCAGAAGTCATTAGTTCATGAGTAGCAGAACTCTCGTCCCATTATGTTCCCAGTCCCTTAACACTTTTGGACCGGTGATTTGACATTTCGCCGGTAATAAAATTAATCATCTAATAAGGATGTGTCTATTTCCCACTATGTGGTCCAATTAATACACTGCAAAGGACATAATTATGACCGAAGGGCATAAACTAACCTTCATAACCCTGAAGATGACCACATAGTCAGCGGTTGACAAAATCTTAGATGATTTATTACCGGCGAAATGTCAAAATCACCGGTCCAAAAGTGTTAAGGGATGGGAACATAATGTGTTATGGACTTGGTAATGCAGAAATAAAAAGGAAATGAATCGTGATTCCCATGTATAAACACAAGTACAGAACATTTTTTTTTTCTATTTCAAAATGTGTCATTCGTCTAGAGTAAGTACAAACCTGCCTGCGATTATTATTCATATGTTTATCTAGAAAGCCATCACTGAGGAGACGGATACAATTCCAATACTCATAGATAATAAAATGTATTATTCAAGCTAGTAGCCGAAGAATCAAATAGTAAGTCAGAATCGTTTAACCTATTTATCCATGTCGTGTTGAAAGGGGTTATATTCACTCGCACCAGTCATAACTTTATTACAAAACAAAATTAGTTATATTGTAATCTCAATTGAAAATCATCACGATGTCTTTAATTTTATTTTGCATCTGTAAGATCAGACCAAAAATAAAAATTTAGAATTATATTACCTTTTTTTCCAAAATGCATTACTTTTAAAGCGTAGTAGAATAACCAATTGTGACTATGAATTTCTCATTATTGAACAAATCTTACTCTCTGTTATGAGATTATTATCGTGAGGTCTATTCAAAACACCGCGGTCAATAACCAATTATAATACTCATCTTATGCTCGCATAGAGGTGCAGCAGTATTAATAGATGATTATCGCTGTTATTGATAATTATTCTATCTGGTGTAACCATGTCTACAATCGAGTCTGAAGATGTCTGAGATATTGTTTGTCCTCTCTAAGGTATTGTCTAAACAATATAAAACATTTGTTAAAGACCGTCAAATCCCTAACGGTTTTAAACACAATCAAAATTAACAGATTGTTCAGTCAATGATAATTGAACATACGATATTGAGTGCGACATATTTTGCGATAGCCTCTAGTTTGCGTTACTAAGAAGAAGAAAAAATATATATACCACGAATATACAATTCAATTAACCCGCGTAATTAATTAAAACATCTATTGTTTACACAGACGATTTAAAATATTGATGTCAAGATAAATTGGTAAATGTTGCAGGTATTAGTGGTATGTCATCTGTTGACTCTTGGTTAAGGGACCGAGATGTGTTTTTTTCTATCTGGCTTAATAGGTCGCCCTGCAAAACGAGTACGCATGTGTCATGCGTATAAGTGCCTTATACGTAAAACCTTTACAATAGGCACCTAAGTATTCTGCATCACCAGACGTCCAGCACCCATGAACATTGAACAACTCAATGTTGTTTTACATTTGGGGAGCAGTTCCATTTATATCGAAACTGTATCGGGGCTCGATACGTGTTGATCTCGATATTTGTTTAAGTTGAGACTCGATAAAATAGCCTGACATTGGGGCTCGATATCTATGTCGATACCTATATCGCCCGATTTTGTGGAACCACTTTTCCCCCTTACACAGAGTTTTTACGCCTTCTATTATGTACTTACTTGTGTCTGTGTGTATATCAAAGGTCAATATGCTTCACGAGTCGGTCGCCTACAAAGACCGTCCTGAAATAAGACAAAATAGAACCAAACCAATCAAACCAAACAAACGGCCGTAATATTGGTTAATTTACTCACGGCCGAGTGCACCAAACTGGCGTAACTTAATAGGGAGGTAAGTTACCTCCCTAGTAGTTATGCCCTAACTGTAGCGTAACTTACTAACGATGTAATTCTGATAGCAAAACTGGCGAGTAACACCAGAATAGCAACTATAGCGAGGTAAATATCCTAAAATGTAAGTCCGTTAAAGCTGGCCAACCACTTTAGCAGTTCACCACAGTACACAGTTAACATAGAGAAATTGTAACCTTGTTAACATGCCTTTAAGTGAACCCCTGGAAAAGTATCGGCAACTGTTCCTAAATGTAGGAACTAACTTTGGGAAACGAAGAGTGATATAAGCCTTAGGCACATCCAAAATGCTCCAAATATATAACCTCGCTCTGGTTCGTGCAGTGCGCAAACATACTGAGTAACAGACTCTTTACTTCTCTATCAACGAAAATCAAGAAGTTAGGGCACGTGTGAAAGGTCTCCTCTTTCGATTAATCAGTTTCACATCGAGAGATGTGGTAACAGTGTATACATACGTGTATAAGTAGAGACATGGCGCGTTATATGTATTATGCCAAAGTCGTTATATTATGTTTGCGCGCGAGAATACTGTCGTCTACTCAGCTTTACTGTTCTGTGTACAGCACATTAGAACACTTATCCGACCTATTTCAGTTGTTAAGTATGATATAGCAGTTAACATCATCTTGAAACTAGCACGGCTTTTACACTCAAAGATATTGACCTTTGTCTACCCGTTGACCCTTTATATCATATTCATTTCAGATCAACACTCGGTTAAATCACTTGCCCATTTGACACCGTCCTTAGTGTGCCTAATGGTACAAAACATTACATAACAGCCTCTAGAATAATGTCAGTGAATGGTTTACATGGTATATCGAATAAGGTATTTAACGTTTAAGAAATAATTATTGACCGCGGTCATGTTAAAGTGTATTGTTGATTTTATTTTTAGAACATAGATTTCACCTTTAACTAGATTTCTATCAATCAAGCTATCTAAAGTGAACTGTACCGTTTTTAAATGGTTGGCAAAACAACTAATGATATTCAAAGGACACACTGCCACACGAACCACATTGTTGGCTTTTATAAATTATCTTTCAAATCGTCCACAGGGGAAAATGGTCATGATCTGTAAAGGTCGGGCATTCAATATAATCATAGTGTGAATCTTTAATCGCAGGATATTCCAGTCAACTTGGCGTTGATAATCAAGCGCGATGACTGTTTTCAAATTAAAACGTTTTGTTTGTCCGTTTACGCACATAAGCCAACCAAACAAAGGAATATCTCACCAACCCGTTGCTTTTGATCTTCATGTTGCATGAGGTGAATCTTACAGGCATCGACAAGTTCAAATCAAGTATGTATTCCGTTAAATGTGAATGCATAAATCAGGAATTTCAACAGACGACGACATGATACACTAATTCTACGTATTGATAAATTTGATTTACATGTTAAAGGAGGTGTCCCGCAAGCAAAAAAGTGTGCATTATATGTTAAACAAATAACTATCGAGTCCAACTTTTGTTATTAAATGGAACAAAACACCACACTTATGACAAAAACAAATAAAAACCGCAATCTCTCAACATGCATTTTTTTTAAATTCGCGGCGATCGAAAGTCCCAGTGTCGATGATGTCATAGTTATACAATGCACATGCGCAAATTTGAGCACCGATACCCATGACGTCATCGACACCGGGACATTCGATCGCCGCGAATTTTAAACAATGCATGTTGAGTGAGGGCAGTTTTTATTCATTTTTGTGACTATGGTGTTTTGTTCTATATAATTACGCAATTTCGGCTCGATAATTATTTTTCTAACAAATAATGCTAAATGTTGTGCTTGCGGGACCCTTCCTTTAAAAGAGGTATCCCGCAAGCACAACATTGTGCATTTTATTGTTAGTAAAATAATTATCGAGCCCATATTGCATAATCATATAGAACAAATCATCATACTTATAACAAAAACAAATACACAGTGCCATCTCTCAACATGCAATTTTTAAAACTCGCGGTGATCGAAAGTCCCGTGTGTCGATGAAGTCATAGTTATACAATATACCTGCGCAAATTTAAGCACCAATAATCGTGACGTCATCGACACAGGGGCTTTCGATCGCCGCGAATTTTAAATGTCGCATGTTGAGTGATGGCATTTTTTATTCGTTTTTATAATTTATATGATGTGTTGGTCTATGTAACTACGCGATTTGGGCTCGACAATTATTTGGCTACTATAAAATGCATAATGTTGTGCTTGCGGGACACCTCCTTTACACATACGCGACATAAGCTAGCATATGTTCCCACTTGATATTCGGGGTACATAAGAAATCAACAAACCTTCAAAATTGCAAACATAATTTTTGGTTTTGTGGTCGACGTGCCTGACAAAGTGACTCTTATTATTGTTTTTTTGCTAATCGAACTGTTGTCGACTTTACTTGAATCGCTTGCAGATAACAGCACTAGCTAGTAAACCATTGAGAATATCTTGGGACAATTTTTGCAGTTTTCACTCAACATCTATCGTACAAGATGTTAACCCAACATTGTCCAAATGGCGCACACTTCTATTTTTTTCTTTTTAAAGAAATAGTCTATGAAGGTTTTGCCCTGTCTACGAGGCGATATTTTGAGATATGATTGGTCCGTATTACCTTAAATGTGAATGCAGACGACGACACGATACAATACAATCCTAGTGCATTTTCTGTATAACACTCGGCATTTGTTATGGATTGATAAATTTGATTTATATGTTAAACCTACGCGACATAAGCTAGCTTGTTACAATTGATTTTCGGGGTGCAAGACATCGACAGCCCTTCACTTTTAAAATTGCAAACATTACTTATGGTTTTCGGGTCGACGTGCGTGCCAAAGTGACTTTATTGTCGTTTTTTTTTGCAAATTGAACTGTTGTCGACTTCACTTAAATCGCTTGCAGATAACGGCACTAGCTAGTAAACCATTGGGAATATCTTAGGACAACTTTTACATCACTTTGCAGTTTTCACTCAACATCGATCTATCAATCAAAGGTTTTAACCCAACATTGTCTAAATGGCATACTACTATTTGTTTTTAAAGGGATATTCTATGCAGGTTTTACCCTGCCTACGAGGCAATATGTTGAGGTATGATTGGTCACTTTCGAGAAGCTCCTGGGAAATAGCTGTAATTTGGGTACATACATTAAGGCAGGAAATGTGCACGTGCATAATGAAAACCCTTTTCAGCGGATAGAGGAAAGGCGGGTTTTTGAGCCAATACAGATTTTTTTTTAGCTTTGGAATATTTACCATTGCTTCCCACTTGGGGCATCCACAACATCCATACATCAAAACCGTGTGCCTAAGTAATTTGTAGGTATATGCCATCTCGCTGCTTCCATATTATACATTATTCATGCTTATTGCGAGCTCAATCAGGTCAGTAAATATGTGTAATTTTAATGACTAGAAAGAATGTAAAGCGAAAGAGAGAGAGAGAGAGAGAGAGATAAAAATGATATCAGAGGACTGGAACTGAAAAGGGTCGCCTGGCTCACCATTGTAACGTCAGAAGACCGGCGTGGAGTTAAAGGGACATTAAGTGGTGTTGAAAATTTTAAATGTTTAACAATTTACTTCAGAATTCAAGACGAACATTAAAAATTGCCATTATTGTTGTTTCTATTAACAAAACACAGCAAAACTTGATTAAAACAATATCATCGCTATTTATTGAAAAAACGCCCTCTATGCAAATATGGTTCGCGTTATGTATCACGCGTACTGCGGGGGAATACTGTCGGACGTAAAATGCTCGTCGCGGCTGTACGAGCATTTTTGAATCGACGTTTTCGTGTACAAAGAGGGCTGATTTTTCTCAATCCTTATAGGTGTAAGTTCATACATGTAATACAATTATAAAAAATATACTAATCCCAATTTTTATCATAATTGAGGGCGCAGTCTCCAACACATATGTTAGTGCCCCTTTAAGTAAAGATAGCGTCAATGGTTTTGGATGAGGTTGTATTACGATTATCATCGAGGCTTGACAGGGCTTGTTTTTCTTGTTAACACAACAACATGTTGTTGCAATATAAAGTAAATGATAATTCAATGTAAAACCTTCAAATTCAGTAACCGCTGCTAGTGATAAAGATACGTAGTACACCACAACGAGTGGTAGAAGTATACAATGTCTATTAATCTCTATTTTAAACGTATTAACTCCAAATAAATTACAGTAAGCCTTGGAAATAAAACCTGGCAGTTAGGCCAATTAAAAAAATAAACGAGTTCCTAAATAGCTCAAATTGATTTTGGGGACAAATTGCTAGTTTTGTTTTAATTTGACCGTCATAATTCATTGATTCCCCTTGTAAATTTAACAATATTAGTGGGGCGATCACCTCCTCGGCGCCCCCCCCCCCCCCCCCCCTTCCTCCTCTGACTTAAGCCACTAACAACTAATGAATTTGCGAGGAACAAAGACAACCCCTCTTCCTTTTTTAAGCATTGTTCATTATTTTACCAAGTTTACCAATCGTCCACGCAGGTGTCAGTGCTCATTATTTGAAAGGGGACGATCATCCAATAAAATCGAAGGTTCTCATTGTTTTATAGCAGGATATTGCATTCAACTTGGCGTTGATAATCAGGCGTAATTACTCTGTACATTGATAACGAGTCATTTGTTTATTGTATATTGCCCGTCGGGTTGATGCACATTTTCCAAACCAACGAAGAAATCTCGCCTCCGCTATCCATGTTTATATCGCACGAGAGAAACTTAAAGAAAGTGTCCAGCAAGCACAACATTGTGCATTATATGTTAGAAATATAATTATCAAGCCCAAATCGCGAAGTTATATAGAACAAAACATCATACTTATCATAAAAATGAATAAAAAACTGCCATCTCTCAACATGCCATTTTTAAAATTCGCGGTGATCGAAAGTCCCGAGATCAATGACGTCATGGTTATTGGTGCTCAAATTTACGCAAGTGCATTGTATAACTATGACTTCATCGATGCCGGGACTTTCGATTGCCGCGAATTTTAAAAATGGCATGTTGAGAGATGGCGGTTTTTTTCACACTGTATTTCACACTGGTTTTCCGGTCCCATGTTCAAGGCGGACACAGGGAGTTGTATGCCAAAATGTTCATTGAAGTCAAAACCTAAGTGTACATCCTTGCCAACCTGGGTGGTTGACTGACCTTCACTTTGATTTAGGGTAAAAAGTCACACGTGTTGCATTATGTTTCAAACAATGTATGCTCGTCAGCTATATATAAAGTTTTAAACAGTCACAATATAAATATGCTGTGGATAAAGGCTGCTTTCGAGATAACATGAGTGGCAACAGCAAAAATGACCATTATTAATGTTCATCTTGTATTCTGAAGTAAATTATATTACAATTCTTCAACACTACTTCGTATCCTTTTAAACAGATACTAACCAGTCCAGATTATTTGGGAATACCTGCATACTAATATCTACCCAAATAATGCATTGTGTCTTTACACGTCAGGAATCTCTAAGCTGACGACACGATCCAATCTTCCTTCAGGGTCCGTCTATGACCTTTACTGAATAAATTGTAAATGTTCTATTTCATTTACATCCTAAATCTACTTCGAGAACTGTTCAATTACTGTTCTACAAAGCAACGAGTAATTTTCAAAATTGGGATTGCTGAGAGAAAAACTCAAGGAGACACTATCAGTCCAGATTATGCATATATTCAAAATGTCGGGTGGTGTATTGTTTACTTTTTTTTAATGGTATTTTCCATGGGTTCTGCCTGCCTTTGAGTAGATAATTTGAGGGACATTTTGGTCAGTTTGGAGATCATTTTGGAGGATATATGTCTTTGGGGTACATTCGTTTAAGCAATAACATGTGCGCGTGCATAATGATAACTTGTAGTAGAGGAAAATCGATTTCTTAAGCAATACAGGCGTGGATTAAAAATTACACTATTGCATTCACTGGGTATCTTTTCCCTAGCCGGTATTATTCATGGACTATCTGCGTATCAGTTTTAGCAGATCAAGGTAATCTATGACCTCCATTAATAATACAGTACGAAATTATACATACCCGAATTTCAAACTGTGTTTTATTCATATTTGGTTACCTCTGTATTAAGCAAAACATCAGATGTCAAATTATCAGAATGATTGATCTTGAAATAAACAATGTGATGTCAATGAACAATGTATCTTGTTTGGGCTTTGAAAATCCCACAAATGGTAAGATTTTTCATATTGGAGATATTTATATCATACGAAAGCTGAAACTGTATGTTTTGAAGTTAACATTTCATGAAAGTTGATGATACAAAGTTTTGGAAATTAAGTTGATGATACAAAGTATTGGAAATTATTTTTTTACCCATTATCCCTATTTTACATCTGGCGACATCCGACCAGTTTTCACAGATCACATTACTTCTTTCTGTTTTGTAAATGTACAGATAAAAAAAGGGTGAATACATAGCTGTTCCGCTATCCTAAAATTTAAATCCTGTAAAGCTTACCTACCACTGGAGCAGTTCACCACATACATGTACAAACTGGTCATACACCTGTTCATTTGGTGACAGACAGTACAGAGTTAACATGGAAAAATTGTAAGCTTGTAAAATTCCCAATAGAAATGGAGGTAGCTATTACTACGTGTGGTAATATGCTGTTAAGGGAACCCTTGAAAATGTATCGGTAACTGTTCCTAAACATGCTAAAAGAAGGAGCTGCTTTCGGGAAACAAAGCCTGATACAGGCTGTCCCAAAATGATTAGTACCAATCGATGCCCAAAGTTCAATACATTTTGTCATCATCAAAATCAATGAGATTAGATCCGTTGTGTTTTATCATATTTGTTATACTGTACCCTTTCATAAGAATTTGAGATCATGAATATCGGACTTATTTTAAGAAGTTACACTCCATTGAGTAAGATATGGTGATTTCACCTTTTTGGCAAAGTGCAAAAAAATGTGTTTTTAAACAGCTTGTTTGAAAGAAACTAATACATTCTCTTAATCTCTTGTCTGCTAATATCTTTGGTTCCTTTCTATTTAAAACTGCTGTTGTATCATATTGTTGTTCAAACCATTATACTTCTTCATTTTGATTCAATTTGAAGAGTAAAAATGGATCGTCACGCATGAGCGACCCCAAGCTTTGTTTCTATAATGAGCTAGTTTTGTGGCTAAACTTGAGGGACATTTAAACAGATAAAGACGTAGTCATGGGTAGTTAACAGTGGCTTAGACTTCTTTTTCATATTATGGATGCAATTTCCTACAAACTTGTTAACATTAATATAGTCCCTTAATGTTTAACCTCACGAAATCTATTCTCCAATGTGAAAATGAAATCTAAGCCACTGGTAATTCACCAAATACCACTTCATTTAGGGGCCATATCCAAACTCTCAAGTGATTTTATAGCGTTTTTATACCGATTTTACCCCGGTATTAAAACGGTATTTTGTTCTATTGTTAAAAGCATCGGAAAAAGATCGGTGATTAACTAGAGCACTGGTCAGCTTAATAACACAACCTTCCTCGCGCTTTCATCTGTCTGCTTCACTAATTGAGCCATCGAGAGTACTACAATAGTTCTATTGTTAACGCCAGATAAGTAGAGAGGGGGAGAGAGGCGGCTCTAGTTAATCACCGATCTTTTTCCGATGCTTTTAACAATAGAAAAAATACCGTTTTAATACCGGGGTAAAATCGGTATAAAACGCTATAAAATCACTTGAGAGTTTGGATATGGCCCCTTAGAAGTCACTAAACACTTGTCAAATAAAACAATGCATGGGGTCACTCAAGTGTGACAAACTTCTTTTACCCGTTAAATTGAATTAAGCAGAAGAATTATTAATGATTTGAACACCCATTACTAATGACAGTTACAACAGAAAGACACACAAGATTATAATTGAGTAGACAAGAGATTATGAGAATACACAAGTTTCTTTCAAACAAGCTGTTATAGCACACACATTTTTTAGCATTTTGCCGAAAAGGTGAAGTCACCATGTTTTACATAATGGAGTGTATCTTGAGTTTGATAAATCCGATATTCATGATCTAAAATTCTAATAAAAAGTACAGTATGACAAAGATGATGTTAAAACAACGGACCTAATCCTATCGATTTTGATGATGACAACAATGATTGAACTTTGGGCATCGATGGGTACTAATAATTTTTGGACAGCCTGTATAAGGGCACATCCAAAATGCTTCAAATATATAACCTCGCTCTGGTTCGTGCAGTGCGCAAACATGCCGTTTAACAGACTCTTTACATCTCTATCAACGAGAATCAAGAAGTTAGGGTACGTGTGAAAATTCTCTTCTTTCGATTAATCAGTTTCACATCGAGAGATGTGGTAACAGTGTAATATATGTATAAGTAGAAACACGGCAGGTTATATTTGCCACAGTCCTTGTATTGTGTTTGCGCGCGAAAATACTGTCGTCTGCTCAGCTTTACTGTTCTGTGTACAGCACGTTAGAACACTTATCCGACCTACTTCAGTTGTTTTAAAGTATGATATAGCAGTTATTATCATCTTGAAACTAGCACAGGTTTTACGCTCAAAGATATTGACCTTTTTCTACCCGTTGAATTTTGTACCATATTCATTTCAGATCAACACTCGGTTATATCACTTGATCATTTGACACCGTCCTTAGTATACCTAATAATAGTACCATACGTTACATAACAACCTCAATAATAATGTCAATTAATAGTTTTAGTTTTAGTGTTTTAGGAAATAATTATTGACAGCGGTCATGTAAAATTGCATTTCTGTTTTTATTGTTAACATATCGACGTCACCTATAACTCGATTTCTCTAAATCAAGCAAGCACGTTTTCTCTCCATTAATGGAAGTTTAGATGTTGCTTAATATGTTCCCTTATCAATTTATACATGTAGTGAACTGTACCATTTAACAACTAATGAATTAGCATTGACACAATACCACACGAACCACTTTGCTGGCTCTTTTAAAATTCTCTTTCAAAACGTCCACAGGGGTCAATAGTCATGGTCTGCAAAGGGCGAGCATCCAATAACATCAGAGTGTGACTCTTTAATCGCAAAATATTACAAGTCAACCTGGCGTTGATAATCAAGCGCAATAACTGTTTTCAAATGAAAACGATCTGTTTGTTAATTTTGTATTCCGTCCGTTGACGCACATTATCCAACCCACCGACCATTACTTTTGATCTTCAAGTAGCAAGAGGTAAATCCGACAGACATCAACAAGTTCAAATTATGTACAATTACCCTTAAATGTGAATACAGAAGTTGAGAAGTTCTACAAAAGACGACACGATAAAACTAATTCTACTGCATTTTTTTGTCTATACTTGACATTTGATCAAGTATTGATAAATTGTATTTACATACGTGCGTGACAAAGTGACTTTATTGCCTTTTTTTTTGCAAATTGAACCGTTGTCGACTTTACTTGAATCGCTAGCAGATAACGGCACTATAGCTGGTAAACCATTAGGAATATCTAGGGACAATTTTTACATCACTTTTTTCACAGTTTTCACTCAACATCTAGCAATAAAAGATTTTAAACCAATCATTGTCTAAGTGGCATACTATTCTTTTTCTTATTTAAAGAGAGATATTCTATGCAGGTTTTGCCCTGCCTAAGAGGCGCTATTTTGAGGTATGATTGGTCACTTTAGAGAAGCTCCTGGGAAAAAGCTGTCATTGGGGTACATTAATTATTAAGGCGAGAAATGTGCACGTGCATAATGACAACAAGAGGAAAGGCGGGTTCTTGAGCCAATACAGCTTTCTTTTAGCTTTGGAATAGCAAATGCTCCCAACTTGGTTCATCCATAACATCCATACATCAAAACCGTGGGCCTTACGTATACAGTAATCAGTTACCAATTCTCAAATGTGTGTAATTTGAATAAATAGAAGGAAATTAAAGAGATATAAAATTGCAATCAGGGGACTAGAACTGGAATGGGTCCCCCGGCTCAACATTGTAACGTCAGAAGACCGGCGTGGAGTTATAAGTACAAAATGGGTTTGATGAGGTTGTGTTATGATTATCGTCAGGGCTTGACAGGGCTTGTCTTTATTGTTTACCAAACATGTTGTTGCAATATAAAGCATATGAGAATTTAATGTGATACCTTTAAAGTCAGTAACCGCTGCCAGTCATTAAACATACATAACAGAACAACAATAAGATGTAGAAGTATACAATTTATAGTTATCTCTATTTTAAACGTATTAACATGCAAGTAATTTACAGTGAACCCTGGAAATGAAACCTTGGAAATTATATCGGAAACGGTCACTGGGACTGACTTTTTGAAGAATCTAAAATCTAAACTGATATATGAGAACATCCAAATTGCTCAAATTTCAATCATGTAACTTAACTTCGCTTAGGCGCCCTCCGTGCGCAAACATACTTTATTGCAGACTCTTAACGTCTATCAACGAGAACTTAGGAATTGAAGAATACTGAAAGTTCTCATTGTCTTTAATCATTTCACATCGTGTATTAAAATTTGAAATTTAATGGACAGAATGTTTAGTAGAAGCATGCTACGTCATGTTACACTCTTATGTTCTGTTTTCGCGCCCAAAGGTTGTCGTCTGTTGCTTTTATGATATAAAAGAAATCGACCTTTTCAACCCGTTCATTGTTATATCATATTCATATCAGGTAAAAACTTGGGTTATTACACTTGATTAGTTGACACCTTCATCATATGCTCTTTGATACTAATATTTACATTAACATTATCAAAATAATTACCCGTTATTGGTTGCCTCCGGTATTACAAAATAAATAGTGACGTTTAGAAAATCACCATTGACCCGTACGGCAATTATATTAATATTGAAGTTTATAACATATGCAATTTAAATTCAAATTTTAAGTGGCATTGCACCTTTAAACTTTTTCAATCAAGCACGTGTTTACCTAATTGTATTTAAATGTTAGTTTAATAGTCTGTTCCTTTATAAAAATCCGTTGAAGCATGAACAGTCCATTCAACAGCTAACAGTACTGTATCGTAGCTAGGTTTTTCATATTGGTGGGGCGAGAAATATTATTGGGCCGACAAGACTGTGCACGCAGTTCGCGAAAATGTGCGCTTTTCCACTTTTTTGTTCCATGATTAGGCCTAAGGTACATGTCGGCTCTAAACGCGTTCCTAAATAACTCAAATTGATTTTGGGGGCAAATTGCTATTTTGGTTATACCATGATTCCCTTGTAAAATGAACCGACAGTGCCAATCTCAACAGACACTCGCAAAATATTGGTGGGCGATCACCCCCCCCCCCCCCTCTGACTGAGCCACTGACGACTAATGAATTTGAGAGGAATTAAGAGAGCACACACTCTTTTAAAGCATTGTTCATTCTTTTACAAATCGTCCACTCATTATTTGAAAAGGGGCGATCAACCAATAAAATCGAGGGTTCCCATTGTTTTATAGCAGGATATTGCACTTGGCGTTGATAATCAGGCGTAATTACTATTTAGATTAATAACGAGTCGGGGCGGTGTACTGTGTCCTTACAAGTCAGAAATCTCTAAGCTAACGGTACGGTCCAATCTCGCTTCAGGGTCCGTCTATCCTTGACCTTAACTGAATAATTTGTAAATGTTTTATTTCATTTACATCCTAAATCTACTTCGAAAACTCTTCAATTACTGTTCTACAAATCAACGAGTAATATTCAAATAAGGGATTGCTGACAAAAAAAACCTCAAGGAGACACTAACCAGTCCAGATTATGCATTTCAAAATGTCGGGGGCGGTGTTACGTCAGGAATCTCTTATCCGACGAAACAATTCAATCTCGCTTCAGGGTCCGTCTATTCCTTTATTGACTAAATTGTAATTGTATTCTTTCATTTACACCTTAAATCTACCTCGAAAACTGTATACTTTTAAACAAATCAACGTCATGATCAAATCAGGGATGGCTTCGTCATACAGCCAAATTCTCTCACCAGAGGGGTTGAATGTTTTTTGGCGTTTTGTTTTTTGTATTCGTTTAAATAAAATAATGCCTCCGAGAACAAATTTAAAGATAAAAGTAACATCTAAGGCGCTGTCACACCTAGCCGATTTGGCTCGCTGGAGCAACTAAACCGGAGCACAAATTAGGCGATTTATCAATGTGATACCGTTGCGCTACCGTTCTAGTACCGATCCCGAAAATCGCCAAATTTGTGCTCCAGTACAGCTCCGGCGAGCCAAATCAGCTAAGTGTGACAGCGCCTTCATTTTTCAAATACTTTCTTGACGGAGCTCCGCCGACTTTTTCGCCGTTGTAATTGTGTGCTCCGGTTTAGTCACGGCGAGGTACCTCGGTAGTACATGTATGTTACAGCGCCTTAACGGTACTGCAGCACAGTCGTCGAATATTGGATGGACTCACATTGTTGTTGTTGTTGTTCTGTTGAATACGACACTTTATAACTCAATTACCCTCTCTTCGTATGCGTACTTCAATAGATACCGGATTTATTCAGTTCTTGAAATGTAGCAATATTATACGACTTTTTTTACAGAAACACAGACAGGCGCCCTAAAATCGTCACCCACTCTCACTTTGCGGTTAAACATAACAGTACCGTTCATTACAACATTTTGCAATGAAAACATTAAGATTACACTATAACCTTTATCCGCCGGATGGTTTGTCTTAATACCTCCATAACATAAAAGAAAGAATAACACACTTCGGGTCCATCGTGGTACTACACAGAATTGTTCTTGTATATATTCTTCGCGTTCAACTGAAGTACCAACATTCATCACGACAATATGCATCCCTTGAGATTCATTCACCGACATGGCATTACTTGAATTATTACGGTGTAGGTTTACTCTTGGTAGCAGTTCAATTAATTTGAACAGTCTACGTGTGCTTTAAAATGGAAACGAAGACTACTTAGTGTTGTCCATTTATAAAAAGTACACATTAAGGGAACCAGATACCGTTAAATTGATTTGAATCGAAGTAAAACAAACCACCCCTCTCTAAGGTATTGTCAGTAAATCAAAAGCAAAGGTTTAAACAATATAAACATTTTTGAAAGCCCGTCAAATCCCGAAAAAGTTAACAGCATGGAAGATTGTTAAGTCGAAATATTTGAACATTATGATAATGAGCGCGACATATGTTGCGATAGCCTCCAGTATGCGTTACTAACAACAAAACCCATTTATACCACGAATATACACTCAATTAACCCGCGCAATTGATTAAAACATCTATTCTTTACACAGACGATTGAAAATATTGATGTCAAGATAAATTTGTAAATGTTGGAGGTAAAACGAGTACGTATGTCTCAGCGTATAAGTGACTTATACGTAAAACATTTACCATAGGCACCAAAGTAATCTGAATCACCATACATACAAGAACCCATGAAAATTGAACTTCGCAAATGTTGTTTTACATTTAGGGAGCAGTTCCATTTATATCGAAACTGTATCGGGGCTCGATACGTGTTGAGCTCGATATTTTTGTCAAAGTTGAGGCTCGATAAAATAGCCTGACATCTATATCGATACGAGGGCCATGCCAGGAGTCACTAATACCCCGGATTGTAATCAAACACACCCGGATAATAGTGTTTATTTATATACCGCACCTTCCTTCGCTATATCTAGACATGTGTATTATGCTGTTCGATAAATAATCCCTGCGCGATACGGGGCTCGATATTTTTTCCAAATCAGGCTCGATACAGTCTAGAGAAATATTTACCTCGTTCTCAGTTTAACTTTTACGTGTAAGTCATAATACACGTACTAGTTTTGCTGTGCTGCCTTACTTCAAAGCACATACCTACTCACTTCAATTAGGTCAAAATATCCTATATCGCCCGATATTGTTTAACCACTTTCCCCTTACACAGAGTCACAGAGTCATAGAGTATTTAAGCCTTCTATTGTGTGCTTTCTTGTATTAGTGTGTACATCAAAAGTCAATATGCTTTACTTGTCGGTTGCTTACAAAGCACGTCCTGAGACAAATTAGAGAAAGTGTCCATTTTAATCGAACAATCAAACCAAACAAACCAAAATAAATTTAATAATCTAACCAACCAAGCGTCCTTAATGTCATAATATCGGTTCATTCACATTGTTAATATTATACTTGGAGTGTGTAATCAGTGAGCATGATTGATGGCATTTAAATTAAATGTGACATTAATGCTGTCATTAGGTGAGTTGTCTTTGACAATTTTCCGTTGACTTTTCTGTAATCATTAACGCTCGATATATTTATATTTATATTCATTTCCGATATTTTGGTTGTATCCTCACATAAATATAATCAGTTGAAGCCATTGCAAGATTAATATTGCATCAATTTGGGACAACATAATTTTCTAAACAGTCAGAGCAGTGCCTGCTCATTTCTATATAAATGGATTTCAAGCTGTCAGTGCTCAACCGTGTTTCAGTGTCTCAACCGTGGCTTCTCCTAATTCTTCAATACTTAACTAACAGCATAGAGGATCCAATATTCTCTTCCAATATTATTAACAAGAACTCAAATCTATCAGGTAATCGTAGCCAGAAGGATGCAATTATTGAGCTCAATAACTTCCATGATCTAACTCTCGTAAGACGTGTAGCACAAGTGAATATAGGTGCAAACTCAAGAAGGCTTGACGAATTTGACAAGGCTTCGAAAATAATGCATCGTCGTTATTATCTGTCAATTCAATTACGTTAAAATGGACTGTCACTACCTTATATTCTAATACGGGTTAAGATTCGTTTAGGTTAAAATGTTCGATAAATGATGTAGATGATCAGCTGATATTAATAGGCTACTCATGAAACAAATAAATATCTTTTCGTTTTCCCGTCGTCAGATCTTTTTACTTGTGGTCATTTATGAATTTAGGTCCGTTTATGCTCTCGTCGTTAGGCGTTCGCCGGCGTCGTCGATTTATAAAAGAGCCAACGAACGACAACGTAGGGCGCTGCCCAACGATAGGAGTATGAACGGGTCGTTAGGATATATCGCGTACGCGGTGCATCCCACTCACTAGGACAGTCAATGAAAGGCACCATGTACACTGTATTGGAGTTTAATTAAACACTTTTTCAATAGTCTGTGGAGCCCATGTTTTTGCTCCGATTTTCTTTTTAAAAAGAGCCTTATATCTAATCTCGATATTTAATACTATGTTGTCGGACAAGCATAGGCGTAATGTGTTGTTATTCAAAATTAAATTTGGTCAAATATTCTTGAATTGTATATAGATAATGGCACCACTCAAGATCCACCGGAAATTACCTTTTCTACATTGCAGTTACACTCAACATCTCACATATTGTAAACAAAACAATGTTTAAATGGCACACCATTTCCTTTTAATGGTATTCTCCAAGAGTTTTGCCTGCCTTTGAGTAGATAATGTGAGGTACTTGTTGGTCAGTTTGGAGATCATCTCTGGGGATATCTGTCTTTATCTGTCTTTAAGTTTAAGCAATAACATATGCGCGTGCATAATGATAACTTCTAAGGAGTAGAGGAAAAACGATTTATTAAGCAATACAGGCGTGGATTGAAATTACATCATTGTATTCACTGGGTGATTCCATAGACGGTATCACTCATGGATTATCAGCGTATCAGTGTTAGCAGATACAGGTCATCTCTTACCTTCAGTATACAGTACGAATACATACACGAATTTAAAACTGTGTGATTCATTCGAATTTGGTTACCTCTGTATTAAGCAAAACATAAGATGTCAAATTATCAATAAACAATGTGATGCAAATGGACAATGTATCTTGTTTGGGCTTTAAAAATCCCCCAAATAGTGGGATTTTTCCTATTGGAGATATTTATATCATACGAAAGCTGAAACTGTATGTTCTTGAAGTTAACATGTCATGAAAGATGATGATACAAAGTATTGGACATTATTTTTTTACCCATACTTCCTATTTTTCCATCTGGCGACATCCGATAGGTTTTAACACATCACAACACATATTTCTGTTTTGTAAATGTACAAAGGTGAATACATAGCTTTTCCGCTATCCTTAAATTTAAATCCTTTACAGCTGGCCTACCACTTTAGCAGTTCACCACAGACGAACTGGTCATACACCTGTTCATTTTGTGACAGACGTTACAGAGTTAGCATGGAGAAATTGTAAGCTTGTACAATTCCCAATAGAAATGGAGGTAGCTATTAAAACGAGTGGTAACATGTCGTTAAGGGAACCCTTGAAAATGTATCGGCAACTGTACCTAAACATGATAAAAAGGAGGAACTGCTTTCGGGAAACAAAGACCGATTTATAAGGGCACATCCAAATTACTTCAATTATATAACCTCGAACCTTGTTCGTGCAGTGCGCAAACATGCTGTGTAACAGCCTCTTTACATCCCTATCAACGAGGATAAAAAATATGGCAAATGAGAAAAAGGTCTCCTCTTTCGATTAATCAGTTTCACATCGTGAGATTTGGTAACAGTGTAATACGTATAAGTAGAAACCTGGCACGTTATATATGCCACAGTCCTTACATTGTCTTTGCGCGCGACATTGCTGCCGTCTGCTCTGTTTTGCTGTCCTGTGTACAGCACGTTAGAACACTTATCCGACCTACTTCAGTTGTTTTAAAGTATGATATAGCAGTTTTTATCATCTTGAAACTAGCACAGGTTTTACGCTCAAAGATATTGACCTTTTTCTACCCATTGAATTTTATATCATATTCATTTTAGATCAACACTCGGTTATATCATTTGACCATTGACACCGTCCGTAGTATGCTCACATCTGTGGTATGACTATGGTACCATTCGTTAGAACATGGGAATAATGTCAGTTATTGCCTCGCCCTAACGCTTTGTCAACGGGTCCTAAACATACTAACTATACACTGAACAAACTAACACTACATTGATAGAGTACTTCAGGAAACCAATAACCTAAGTAAACCTATACATCAACCCTATTATTGATAATATATAAACCATATTTGCCCGACTGGGAAAGGAGGGTGCTCAAGTGAGTGGTTGGGGCACAGGTGCCGCTTGTGCCATAACCAGAGCCCGAATCTCATTCCCGATAGATTGTCACACGTGGGAAGTGAGAAGGGCTGCAACCCCTGAAGCTGACCCAGTCGCCTGAGCATCCTCCTTTCCAATATACAGGGTGGACCTGTGGGTGGGATCTTTTAGCAGCTGTAGCTGCTGTGGACCTTTTTCTTTGGTGGCATTACTACTATTGTTTATCCGTATTATAATTAAAAAATACGATCGATCCGTTGACAAAATGGAAGTTAATAGGCCTGGGCATACCGATACTAGAACTGACCGGCTGCTAGTGATGGGCGGTATCCATGCGCGTTAGCAGTTCGGCAATAACTCCACTTAAATTATTAACTCCCATTATTGCCTCGCCCTAACGCTTTGTCAACGGGTCCTAAACATACTAACTATATACACTGAACAAACTAACACTACATTGATAGAGTACTTCAGGAAACCAATAACCTAAGTAAACCTATACATCAACCCTATTATTGATAATATATAAACCATATTTGCCCGACTGGGAAAGGAGGGTGCTCAAGTGAGTGGTTGGGGCACAGGTGCCGCTTGTGCCATAACCAGAGCCCGAATCTCATTCCCGATACATTGTCACACGTGGGAAGTGAGAAGGGCTGCAACCCCTGAAGCTGACCCAGTCGCCCAAATTGGCTCAAAATATGTATGGTATATAATACTTAGTAGTGTTGCAAGAGTTAAGCTTGTACTATTAATGTTGTACTGCTGGACAGTTACTTTGGCAAAAGGCCGCAGAGTATTTTTGGTACAGCTGCAAACGCAGATGGCGGTGTTGAGATGTATATCTGGTAAGCATCGCTAGACCACCGGCCCAAGGCTTTAATAAGCCACTCTGGCAAACCAGCGGCCGCCGCTGTTGTTGCTGCACCAGCTCTAAAGCTATGTGATGAATAGCGATGAGGATTGATGCCTGCCCTATGCAGGGTGTCCTTTAACATCTGGTTGATAAGTGTTGGGGATAGAGGGTGGCCATCATCTTTCATGAAGACCGGCCCAGGTGGAAACCGCGATACTCTTGTTGGAAGGTAAGCTGTTAAAGCCTTAACCGCGCATATATTTGACATGGATGGGTTTATGTGAATAATGGCTCCTTTACTCAACTGATCAGTCTTTGATTTCCGTAGTGTGATCAACACACCATCCAATGACCATGCGATATCTTTTGTGAGGATGTTGTTACCCGCTGGTGTGGGTAGAAGTTCCCCAATGCGAAAGAAACCAAAGAAGGCCAGGGTGAAACACGACCACAGGCAAAGTTGATCAAACGCACTGTATGTGGACTTACCTAGGCTAGTTTGAAGCCGTGCTAATATGTCAATGGTTATAGGTAGACGTGGTAAGGCTGTCTTTGCCTTGCGAGAGAGTCCTTTCAGGGCTCGTTGTACCGAGTACATGCATCTTGTGTCCAGGGTAAAACCTCTGATGCCATGAGCATAGGCGACTGCCGCTAGGTAAGTCTTTGCCGTAGCCACACTACACGCATCCAAGGACAATGCAGCTATAAACCAAAATAAGCTCCGTTCTGCCGCTGGATACGGGCACTGATGGTTGGACCTGCAAAAGTTTTCCCAACGTAACATACCTGTAGAGTATGTCGACCTGGTACTTTGAGCAATGCTGCTTTGAAGTAGCGCTTCGCCTTCCACTTGCAAGTTTATGAGTTGGGAAACAGATCGTGGATGACCTTGGGTGGTACTGGTGTTGGGGATAAGTCTGCCGTTGGAACTCGTTTGTGGAATGCAACCTGTAAATTACGAGATATAAGGTCAGCAATAATGTTACTACGGCCTGGCACATGGGTTATGGCCACATGAAAGTTGCCCCTTGCTGCTGTGAAAAAGAGGTGCCGGACCAGTGACATGACTAAAGGTGATTTTGCACTGCCTTTATACCAGATATCCACCACCGCTCGGTTGTCAGAGTGGAACATAATTCTGCGGCCTGACCACAAATGCCCCCATAGCCTGGCTGCTACCACTATGGGGAGAAGCTCCATCCATGTGATGTGAATTTTGTTATGCTCTTTGATCTGCTGAGGCCAGGCTATAAAGAACCATTTGCCTGAGTAAAAGCCGCCTGCCCCTACCGATGCTGCCGCGTCTGTGAATAGATCTAATGTGTCGGCTGGTTGCCACACTGCATCAATGAAGCAAGCCTTCCCATTCCATAATGGCATAAATTGGTACCACCATAGTATGTCCTCTCGAGCCTCCTTGTTGAGGTCTAGCCTGTGGTGCAACTTCTGCGCTTTCATGGATAGGTCAATTAACCTTCTGAAGAATAGGCGACCTGCTGGTATGCACTTTGATGCAAATGATAGCTTTCCAACCAGAGATAGGAGTTGACGTTTAGTGCACTTCTTCATTCCAAGCCATTGGTGGAGTTCCTGCTGTATTTCAATGAGTTTACCATGTGGTAGCGATAGTGTTTGATTGGATGCGTCGATTTCAATGCCAAGGAATGTGATAATCGGAGTTGGGCCCTCAATTTTTCCATGGGCAAGCGGGACTCCAATTTCTCTACAGATATCTTGTGCCACCTGAAATGTGCGACCGCATTTTTCCGGTAAGTCACCACACCAGAAATCATCTAAGTAGTTGATAAGCCCTGCAGAGTTTGACTGGTGCCGTATGGTCCACGCAAGCAATGTAGCCATCCTGTTAAAATGAAATGGTGATGATCGTAGGCCACATGGTAATTTGGTGTGGAAGTAGAACTGATTGTCCCACTGGTACCCCAGCAGGGGCCAATCATCCTTACGCACAGGAATAAGCCGAAAGGCGTCCTTGATATCAAGCTTGCACATGACAGCACGATGACCCACCTTCTTCAATATGGCTACTGCGTCGTCAATGGTCGAGTATTGGATACTGAAATCTTCCTTGCATATGTAATGGTTGACACCTTCTGCCGGCCTGGATAAGTCGGTGATCATGCGGTGCCCACCTGTCTTCTTTGGGATTACCCCTATAGAGTTAATTACAAATTGTGGATACGGGTGGACATTGAACGGGCCTAAAGACCACCCGGAGGCAATTTCTTTATTAATTGTATCGCGCACCACTTCCGGGTTCTCAAATGCCGAGACCATATTTTTGGTAACAAGATTCCGTGGAGTGCCCCTGAAGCCAATATCGACTCCTGAGAGCAGGGTCTCGCAAATGTCCTTTACAAGTTGTTGGTCAGGGTGGGCGACCATAAGGGGACGCCATGCTTTTACATTGATGGGTGTGGATGGATGGTTGTGTTTAATATCAGCTGGATTTAACGCGGGAAGGATGTTGTGTTCCTCCCTCGGGGAACCTGTTGAATTGCTTGTGGTTGAGATGGGGGTAAGGTGGCCGGCTGCATCATCCATGGTTGGGGCACTGGTTGAGATGGCTGTGTAAAGGTAGCCGGCTGCATCAACAACGGTTGGGGTATTTGTGGCACTGCCTGTCTATCAGTTGCTTGTGGTTGAGATGGCTGGGGTGGTTGAGATGGCTGGGGTGGTTGAGATGGCTGGGGTAAGGTTGGTTGGGGTACCTGCTGAGTGGCATGTGTATCAGTATCACTGGCAACCTGCTGGTGTGATTGTTGTGTGCCCTGGGAGGGTACTGCTATAAGGTAGAACATACAGATAAAATAAATTAAAATAACCATAAATAGATAACAGAATAAGAGCGTGTAAACGTATCGTTACCACATAGGCTATGGTAGCCGCTAACGGTGAACTTGTTTGTGTCATACTGAGCCTGTAAAAGTATGTCTGTGTGTTTTACGCCCATCTTCCTTAACAACTACAACCCCCACACAGGCAGCTGAGTGCCAGCTGTGTGCCTACCACCATAGCCATCAATAGCCCTCTTCACTAGGTAACTGAACGCATCCTAAATCTAGCTTATAACTTACCACTTTGTACAGTCACCATTTGTACACACTCACTGTTTGTCTACATGGCCTGTACTTTGTACACAAATCTTAAATTTACCCACCCCGCAATATTGTTGGAATATCAACACCTATACACCCCCACATCTTCAAATCCTGCTTAAGACTTTGTTGGGCACTCATCAGTCCGGGCCGATTACTCATTCAGGAAACATTCCTGAACTGGGAGTATTACCCATGATGCAATGCGATAGTTTTGGTTAGTTTTCTACGGGAACCCGCTTTCGGAAGGCTAAGCAAACTGTAGCATACAAATTAAATCAGACCTATTTAAGGTGAAACAGTTGCACCATATAATGACAGATTTATTATCTTTCACAGTGTTCAGTGATCATTGTGCGTTAATCTGAATTGAGGGCTATGAAGTTGACTACAAACCAAATTGGATAACGAATCGTTGTATGGTAATTACATTTGTGACATGCACAACTTAGTAATATGAAAGGATTTTTTTTAAAAATATATTGTGTACTTACTCGGATAAACTGATTTAAATATTTAATAAAGTAATACACCCCATTGTGTGCACACGCAAATGACCACTGCCCGAGATTACTCCTGGTATACCCAGAATCATAGATACAGATAAAAACATGGACTCAATAAGACAGCCGGAGCGTATTATTGTGAACATTGATACGTGCTCGAGGTTGCAACGCTAGTAAACCCTAACCACGGGGCTACCGATGGACGTAAGTCTAAGAATTATGGGACGTCCAGTAAGACCAGACTGTACAGTACATTACCACCCATCTGTTTAGCCTGCTTTGTGATGTGGTGCCGGCTATGGGTTGCGAGACCTATGGTAATGGTAATATGTTTTCGTGACTCATGCAGTGTTAATGGCTGTACTGATTTGTGAACTTGATGTAGCTGACCCAGAACTAAGACTAGAGAGTCAGATACATGAAGCCGGAGCTATTGATCTGTGTGGCCGTGACTAAAACTTGTGTAGCTGGACCAGATATTGATTGTGTGGCGGGGATGTGGCCTAGTTGGAGCTCAGAGTCAGACAGCCTGAATAGTGAATGTGTGGCCGTGATGTAACTGAGTTGGAGGTTAGTGTCAGACAGCTATGAATATGATAGTTTGTGTGGCCGTGATGTAGCTGAGTCGGAGCTCAGAGTCAAACAGCCTGGGATATTGATTTTTGTGGCCGTGATGTAGCTGAGCCGGAGCTCAGAGTCAGACAGCCTGGGATATTGATTTGTGTGGCCGTGATGTAGCTGAACCGGAGCTCAGAGTCAGACAGCCTGGGATATTGATTTGTGTGGCCGTGATGTAGCTGAACCGGAGCTCAGAGTCAGACAGCCTGAGATATTGATATGTGAAACCGTGGTGGGTTTCAGGTGTGTGTGAGTGATTATTGATGTGTAGCAAATTATTGTTTGAATTTGAAGTGTACCCGATCATGCCGATGGCGATGTGTTGTTGTTATTAATTAAATGAGTTGTACGGTATGACTGCCCAGCGATGCAAGGCTGTGCAGGGGGAATAGGCTTTCAATCGTGGCGTTTATGAGTTCCCGCCATGCCATGAAGGCCTAACGTTAGGAACAAACAGACTCAGACCAGTCATGGAACCTATGGCATGCCACACACGCAGTGCTGACAATAGACGGGTGCCGAATCTTTTAGCAGCTGTAGCTGCTGTGGACCTTTTCTTTGGTGGCATTACTACTATTGTTTATCCGTATTATAATTAAAAAATACGATCGATCCGTTGACAAAATGGAAGTTAATAGGCCTGGGCATACCGATACTAGAACTGACCGGCTGCTAGTGATGGGCGGTATCCATGCGCGTTAGCAGTTCGGCAATAACTCCACTTAAATTATTAACTCCCATTAATACACTAGTTTAGGCCAATGAAACTTGATTTTAAGTTTTCCGTCACATTTTTGTTCAGCTCATGATAGAGAGTATTCACTTCATTCATGCGTGCTCGTAACAAAAGGTTCTCGTTCCCGTAGTATTCGTTGTTCAGATCAATTCAATGCACGACCTTCAATACAAGGGTTACTGTACACTACAGAGAATAAGCTATACATGCAGTTGGCGGGTTATTTTGAAAGAGTATCCTTCAAAATGCGTGTTGGTCACAAATTTAGATATCTGTGGGTTGGTCTTTTTAAATTCTGTAAGGGGCCATGTTTACATCGTTTTTACGTCGATTTTAAAACGATTTTTTTCAACAACGACTTAACATATTGACCTCATTCATGTGTGAATATTGTTCTGAAAAATGAATGAAAAAAGTGGTATTATTAGGCTAAATGTACCATTAAAAATAGCTGCTCTATAAAAAAAGGAAAGACACCTTGTTTTTGTATTGTAATTCGATGCCCTTATTCGGAACTTCTGAATGGGATTGATTACAAAAGGTAAACTACTGAGGTAAACATTACAGACGATAACTTATTTCATTTAGTTAGAGTGACATTTAAATCATTTTGTATATATAATTTTATTCACAAAACATCTAACATTTAGAGACAAATTAAATCAATAATCATGCATATATCTACATAAAACATTTTGGTACAGATTTAAAGAATAATCGTATCAATTCAAAACACATCCTCCATTTCAATAATGTAGCGGTCCATAAAGATGAAAGGGAATGCATTTAACCGCCAGTGGCTACAACAACAAAACATTCGCGGTCGTCGGTGACTAAGCGGTACGAGCGGTGGGTGAACGAATGTGCAGGTTTTTACGAACAAACGGGGATTACAGAGTTCAAAAAATCAATTGAAATTACATATTTTTCTTGGGAATTTGTATACGGAGGATGTAGAATAACATAACAGACATTTGTATGACCAATCTCATACATATCCAAAATAAAATGCATTATTGAATAATGGATGAACCAATTGATGCAATTTGGGCCTGTTTTTTAAAAAGTTGACATTGACGGCTAGGCCTAGAGCTTTTTTCGTCACGATTTCTGCGCAAACGACATTTTTGTCGTACATTGATTGCGGATAGACTGTTTTGTATGACCGATCGCATAAGTAACAAAAAGAATGTTAAATAATGCAATTTGGGCCTGTTTAAAAAAAATAACATTTGACGGTTTAGGCCTAGATAAAAAAAAAACCGCTCCAATTTCTATGCGAACAACATTTTTGTCGTAACATTGATTGTGGATAGACTGTTTTGTATGACCGATCTCATACGTAGCAAGAAATAGCATTATTGAACCAAATAATGCAATTTGGGCCTATTTTCACAAAATGAATTGATATGTATGGGCTAAATGCTTGCATTTTTACTGAATTTTTTTGGTTGTATTTTACGCTAAAATTGTCAATTTTTCTAATTTAGTAGGAAAATCTGCGCGAAGCGCGAAAAAAATTGCCTTTTTATGCTAAAATTGTCGATTTGTTTCTACTTTTAACTAAATAGAAGGGGGTGGGGGCTCAAAAATATCTTTTTGGGAAATGCCCTCACTTGCCCCCTGTAGCGTCGCCACTGGGGAAAGCGATAAAACAATAAACACGTTAGTATACCTGCAACCACAGCTCATAACCCAAAGTTTGCTTTTTGTTCTCTTCATCTTTTTTCGCCCTTTTCCCCAATACTTTTTCTTTTTCACTTGGCATTATTTCCCCAATTCTGCTCATTATTAGCTGGGAGCGGTGCTCCCTGCTCCCGCACTTTGTGCAACCCTTCATTAGCGGCCTGTGAAATATGTTGATATGTTTCGGTAGGCTTACTTGAAAATCCCTTGAAACCCTTGAAACGAGCCCTGGCAGTTATATCGGAAACTGTCCCTGGGACTTCCTTTTTGAAGAATATAAAATCTAAACTGATATATGAGAACATCCAAATTTCAATCATGTATTCTCGCTTAGGCGCCTTCCGTGCGCAAACATGCTTTATTGCAGACTCTAAACGTCTATCAATGAGAACTTAGGATTTCAAGTATACTGAAAGTTCTCATCTGTCTTTTAATCATTTCACATTGTGTAAATTTGTAACACTGTACAGAGTGTTTAGTAGAAGCATGCTACGTTATATTACTGTTTTCGCGCCAAAAGGTTGTCGTCTGCTGTTTTGTAAACCACACTCGTATATACACTTACCTGCCAAGTATAGTATAAAAGAAATCGACCTTTTCAACCCATTGATTGTTATATCATATTTGTATCAGGTAAAACTTGGGTTATTACACTTGATTAATTGACACCTTCCTCATAATGCCCTTTGATACTAATAATTACATAACATTATCAAAATAAATACCCATTATTGGTTGCGTCAGATAGTATAAAATAAATAGTGACGTCTAGAAAATTCATATTGACCCAAATGACAATTATATTAATATGGAAGTGTATAACATGGAATTTAAATTCTGATTAGGTAGCATCGCACCTTTAAACTTATTTCTCAATCAATTTGGTGTTTACTTAATTGAATTTCAATGCTATCTAGGCTGTTTCTTTATAAAATGCGTTGAAGCATGGACAGTCCAGTCCATTCAACAACTAACAGTAGCGTAGCTAGGTTTTTGATATTGGAGGGGCGAGAAATATAAGTGACCCGACATGACTGTACCGACACAAACAAAATGTGCGCTCAGCGCGAAGGCAATTTGCGCTTTTCGACCTATTATTGCCATGATTTAGCCTAAGGTACATTTTGGCTCTAAACGACTTCCTAAAAAAGCTCAAATTGAAATTGGGGCACATGCGCGCGAAAATTTCTATTTTTGTATTAATTTAACCGTCATAATTCCATGATTCCCTTGTAAAATGAACCGACCAGTGTCAATCTCAACTGACACACTCAAAATATTACCCTCGTCCCCACCTCCTGACTAAGCCACTAACAACTAATAAATTGCGAGGAACAAAAAGAACACATACCCTTTTTAAAGCATTGTTCATTCTTTTCCCAATCGTCCACAAAGGTGTCGTCAGTGCTTATTATTTGAAAGGGGACGATCATCCAATAAAACCGAAGGTTCTCATTGTTTTATAGCAGGATATTGCATTCAATTTAGCGTTGATAATCAGGCGTAATTACTCTTTACATTAGTAACGAGTCATTTGTTTATTGTATATATATTGCCCGTCGGGTTGATGCACATTTTCTAATCAAACGAAGAAACCTCGCCTCCGCTATCCATGTTTATATCGCATGAGAGAAACCGTAAGGGACACGCAGTGATATGTTGGAGGCTGCTCCCTCAATTATGATGAAACTGGGATTGGGTTTTTTTTATGTAAGAACTTACACCTATAAGAATCTAGAGAAATCTGCCCTCTTTGTACAACAAAACATCAATTCAAATATTCTGATCTACAGCTTAGATCAGAATTTCACACTATAGTTGGGAAGCATTGAGGTATTCCGGTCCCATGTCCAAGGCTGACACAGGGAATTGTATACCAAGATTAACAACCTAAGTGTACATCCTTGCCAAAGAGGGGTTGAATGTTGTTTTTTGTTTTGATTCGTTTGAAATAATGCCTCTTAGAACAAATTAAAAGTTAAAGTAACACATTTAATGGAAGTGCAGCACAGTCGTCGAGTATTGGATGGACACATATTGTAACATTTATGGTTTAACTACACCTAGCAACAAAAGTCCCGGACCAGGTGTTTTGAGGTTGGCTAATTCAAAATAGGTAATCGGTACCAAAAATATGAGATTTACATTAAATGAGCAAATTTCTTCTCCGCAGTTTGATACCTCATTCAACAAAATCGAATGGATACTTTTAAAGTTATGGCGATTTCAATGACCGCGCATGCAACAGAAAAGTTGCACTAGGTATAGGAAATCATTGATTTGTGTGTGATTTTAAAACTTTAAAAGTATCCATTCGATGTTGTTGAATGAGGTATCAAACTTCGGAAAAGAAATTTGCTCATTTAATGTATATCTCAGATTTTTTGTACCGATTATATATTTTGAATTAGCGAACCTCAAAGCACCTGGTCCGGGACTTTTGTTGCTAGGTGTATGTGTTTCTGTCGGTTACAACACATTCATTTAATTACCAAGGGCGGAGCCAGAGACTAAGTTTACCGGATGCTGAAAAAATAAATCTTGAATTTTCTTGTGGTGGACTATCCAATGCGGTGCTGCGCACCACCCTCCAAGCTGTGCTCTGACAGGGGGTGTCTTAGAGGGGAATGAAATAGATTTTTTCTTCAATTTTCGAACCCGTTTGGTGCGATCTGGTGTATACTTTTGACCAACATTTCATCGAAAAGCAACCTCTCCATTTCCAATAAATATTTTGTATTTTATCAATGCACGAAAGAAGTTGAGCATAACAGATATATTCTTGATATAAGTATACATGGTTTAAAAGCTCGAATAGAGGGAGTCTAAGGGGGGATGTGCCCCCCTCAGAATTGGATTTGTTTTAAATTTTCGAACCCATTTGATACTATTTGGTGTGTACTTTTGACAAATATTTTATTGAAAAGCAATCCCTTTCCACCGTTTCTTCTCTTTTTCCCCCCCCCCCCTCTTTTTTCTTTCTTTGCAAAAAAGTGGCGCGTCTGTATAGGCCTACATATATATATATATATATATCTCACGCCATCACCAATCAGTCACTCAATTAAAGGCTCTTTCTTCCTTTCTCCCCCCCCCCCCCTTCCCTCCTTTCCTCTCCCCCTCTCATTTCCCTTTATTTTTGGGGGGGGGGTTTTCGCGCCCCTCCGCCCCCCCCCCCAAAAAAAAAAAAATTGGATCCGCGCCTAATTACCCTTCTCTACATATGCGTACTTTAATGGATACCGGCTTTATTCAGTTCTTGAAAGGCAACACTGACAGCAATTATATTATACTACATTTTGTTTAGAAACACACACAGGCGCCCTAAAATCTGTGAACACAAAGTCGTCACCCATTTCCCTCTCATTTTGCCATTAAAAATAACAATACCGTTCAATACAACATTTTCAGTGCAATGACAACATTAAGATTACACTACAACCTTTATCCGCTGGATGGATTGTCTTACTTCCTACATAACACAAAAGAAAGAATAACACACTCCGGGTCAATTATGGTACTTCGCAGAATTATTTTCTTGTATTTGTTCGTCGTATTCAACTGAAGTACCAAAAGTCATTACGACAGTGTGCATCCCGTGAGATTCATTCACCGACATGGCATTTACTTAAAGTACTGTGTAGGCTTACTCTTGGTAGCCGTTCAATTAGTTTGCACAGTCTACGTGTGCTTTAAAATGGAAACGAAGACGACTTTGTGTTATCCATTTCTAATGAGTACACATTTAGGGAACCATATACCGTTAACTGATTTAAATCGGGCTTTGATAATCAACTATGGGAAAGTACCAGCGGATTGGTCAGAAATATATCATGTTTGCACCAAGCACAGACTGCATCTCAGAATCACAGAAATAAATTACAGATTAACATTACTTTCCTATATACAGCATGCACCATGCCGTGTTGGTGAATCGAGAAAACCAAACGACGCTGAAAGTAATCTGGATGGAGCCGTGGGATTGGTTCCTTAATACACTAATTTACTAAAAGATGTTTACTATGGCCATGCATGTGCAACGGGGAGTCGGTGCATACTATGATTGCATAGTTTGACGGCAGAATGACGAGCACTTAGGAAGGACTGCAAAACATGAGTGACTTGTATGTAAGACTCATACGGTAGTCGCCGAAGTAATATTTTACATCACCATACCTGCAAGCAAGCAACCTTACCATTGAACTGAGACTAATGCAAATATTATATTTTATTATGGAAATACTTGCATTGGTTTATTTTGATTTTTACTCTTGCGCTTGTATTGTGATGGAAAAGATTACTTTTTAGCGATTATTCTATAAGTCTTACTTTACGAATCACTTTTACGCATGAGCCATTATATACTAATTATGCAGCGTAGCCTTAGGTATTAATAGGATAACTTGACCTTACAATAATTACAATTGTGAACAATAAAAAAGAATGATAAAACCTATTAAAGAACCAAAGAGCAGAAGTAAACCCACCGATTGCAAATGTGCACAAGCGACCTGAACCTTGATTCATCTGTAGCGTTTCTATCTGAAGGATGAATGACATAGCGTTTCTATCAAAGCGACAATGGAAGTGATGTATAGACACTACTTTACAGGAGCCGTTCGTCTGTTGACCTATTTTAACGCTATCAAAACTAGGTCTTGAAGTACTGCATAAAACATCAATTAAATCATATGTGGGTTGATAGACGCCTTTTACCAGCCACTTGAATTGACTCTAGTAGTAGTAGGTCTCAAGAATCGATCCCCACAGAATTATCCATGTAATCGTAGCGACAGGGTAACGAGTTAAGGTCACACGGTATGGGCATTTCTATATTGCATAGTCTACAAAGACTCAACAATCCCCAACATTCCACAGGTTTTAGATGACCTGTTCTATATGTCGACATTCCACTTGGGAACGCGAAATACAACGAATACCCGAATTGTAATAGTTAAAATCTAAGTACAGAAAATACATCCCTAGGCTAAAAGACTTCGAAAGAAGAAATCATAACTTCCAATAATTAATGAAGTATGGGCCAAAATACTTTCTTTAAAGTTAATGTTCTTTTAAAAATTCCCTTTGCTCATTTTGAATATTTTCACTGTTCAAATATAAACAATATCTATTGCAAATGAGATACTACGAGTACAAACCATGTTTCACAATGAAGCTTTCTCGTAACCTTTACCTATAGTGTATATCATAATAAGGAATTCTCGCTCTGTCTGTATCTTTGTGACTTTGGTACACATGCCATACGTTATACTCTATGGGGTACACTGTAAAAAAGGACTTATTATGTATAATAATAATAGTAATAATAATGGAAACTTATAGGGGTGTTAGGTTGCAAAGATTGAAGTTAAAATACATGTAAATATATATTTTTCATTGAACAAATCAATTTCATTTGTGACACCTTTAATATGCCATTTGGCCCAATCCACTAACAATAACGAAACAACTCGAATACATAATTCGATTTAATGTGTGTATAAAAGATGTGTAGGTTTTCCTAGACCTGCGTCGACTTAGATTAATATATTGATCACTTGTAATACTCAATAGTAATCAATTATTTTATGTATTTGGTATTTTCAATATTTAGTATTGAAATATAAGATGCTGCAATGTTATAAAACACAGAGCATGAATAATTTGTACTATAATTGATGTGGCTCTAACGCCACTGAACATTTTCAAGTATCTTGTATTTTAAATAGTCAAATGCACTATTATGCTGATAACATAGCTCTGAGAGTATCCAAATCAGTCAGAAGATGTCGCAAATTAAGTATAACATGCTTAGGCGACGAAAAACAACCCGGTTGTACGAGCAAACGGACTTATCAGTTCGGGTCGGTCGGTCGGGCTTTTTTAAAGATTATTATTATCCTTTAAAAATGACCGTAAAAATCAAATAGATCTGTATAAAAGTTGCCGTTTTTCGACGGTATTTATATGCACGTGAACATTTTTTTCAGCTTTCCAATAATGTGTCTGTCAGTCATTCCCAATCATACAATTTGGCTCTTATGATTTTAAGTGAGCTAACTGAACAACAAAACTGCTCAACCGATGTGGATATACGACAGAGAGTAACAGGTGTTGCAGGTAGCAGACATGTAGACCGATTACCATATTATTTGTTACATGATGGCTACTTGATCTACCCCATAGGAACAGGTTGTACTTTTAACTCTGTTGTTCATAGTATCCGTATAATACTCATATAATTCTCCAGATGAAATGCAACGGATCGTCTAGTGTAAGAGAGCCGTGATATCGGGTGATCAATGGATACAGTGATGTATCAGTTCATATTGTGAGGTTAATAGTTGCTTTGGGCTAAGAACGTGATCTTAATATCATATGCAGCCCAGATGTACGACGTGCGAGATATTATATTAAAAGCATATAATATCTAACAAATTATATATAGTCTAAGGATGCATATCTAACCAAATACCCGTCTTGCATATGTTATGTATGTGATCGGTTGGAATCATCAGATTTTAGGCAGCTTCAACCGTGCCTTTAACAGGTTTGTCAATGTATGTCAATACATAAGGGCCCTATTTTAATATGCTGACGACACAACAAGCTGCAAATACACTTTTTAAGCTTCTTGATTCTTTTACCAAGGTTTCTGGCTTAAAATTAAATGTTAGTATTAGTCAAAGGGCTTATGGATTGGTTCAAAAAAGAATGAGAATGGACAAACCGCTAAACATTGATTTGCCAACAAAACCGATAAAGGCTTTGGGTGTATATTTCGCATATGATGAAAATGTAGCTGAGGACATGAATTTTGGCCAGAAGTTAAAGCAGGTCAAAACCATTCTTAATATATGAAGGTTAACCATTTCGATCAAGACCTTTGCTCTTTCCAAGTTTATATACTTGGCCTCCGGTTTTTTTCATATTCCAGATCATATAATACAAGATAAGATCATATATAATCTTTTGTGGAATGGTGTGTAAAGTTCTTATAAAGAGGCGTACACGTATAGGTTGTTTTGATGATTGTGTTTTAAATATGACTGATATGAAATCAATATCCAAGGCCCACAATATTAATTGGGTCAATACATACCTTAACTCTTCAGCTGCATGGAAAACAATTCTGAATGAGTATATCTCTCCTTATGGGGTTTGAGTTAATATTCCATTGTAACATCCATCCAACAAAGATTCATAGATGGAATGATATTCTGATCTTGTATAAAGATATGCTGAAGTCCTATTTTGATTTTATTATGATCGTCAACAATGTGTTTAGAATAACCAAAATATTTGTATCAATCTAAATCCTTCTGATTTATATTATACAAATGGTTAATTATCCCTTTTGATGTATGGATGAAAAAAGGGGTAGCTTATAATAGTACATGCATTGGAGAGGCACAATTGTTTACGCTATTACAGCTTTTGGAAGCAATATTCTAAACGTGGCTTTATATGGAACCTTTGTAAAAAAACGTTTCATATTGATGCATGAGAATAATAAGTATAATATTGACAATATGACATCCAAAATCATATTTCGTATTCTAGTCTTGAGAATTCAGGCGCCTCCTTCATCCCAGGTGAAATACAAAAATGAGCTTAATGTTTTTGGCGACGAATGGGGTAGTATATATTTACCGTATGCCGTTCAAGGCATGTCATGATAATAGGACAAGGATTTTCCAGCACAAGATTAATTTGAATTGCTTAATGACTAATAGAAGATTATTTAAGACAAAAATTGTTGTTATTGTAACTTTATTGTGATTTGTGTATGTTTTGAACAAAATGTAAAAAGAGAAAACGGAAAAGAAAGCGTATTTAATGCCAATTTAATGTTTTGTCTATTTTCATTGATAAAATTGGTATTCCTATTTTATACCAATTTGTATACAAAACACATTTTCAATTTCTGTAAGAGTACAATCAGCGATTCCTTTAAGATAACTGCGGAATCATACCTAACGCGTAAATTAGAACGGGCAAGTGTTCGCGTGTGAACCCTAACTGATATGAAATATAAACGATGTAATCTGTAGAGTCTTAATTAATAGCTTTACGACAATTCATATTTACAACAATATTATAAACTATCAAAAAATTGAATAATAAATAGTCTCTTCATGCACTGGGGTTTCGGATTTCAAGGTGTTACAGAATGCCTGTTTGGCAGTATGGTCGCGCACGGAACAGGTTGCCATAATTGAAATTTGAGCATTTTGAATGATCTGTTGCATCCGTTAAGCTTTTTCAAGAGGCATTTCGAGGGACCTATACCGATATGATATCCAGGGTTCACGATGGATGACGCCATATTAATGGAACTCAGAACAGTCAGGTAATATTAGACGTTTGAATCCGACAGCTACTGGTCCCATACGAGTGATACGATATGCAATTACTCACCTGTATATAAGCCTTAATTGAAGCATTATTTATTTGCGTTTCATCATGTAGTATTAGAGGAGTTGTTCAAATACTGATTCCCTGGTAATCATGGGTAACTGAGCAATACGCGTGTATAAAATGAAGCATACAATTCCAGGTAAGGCCGTAAGGGTATATCGCTATAGAAGCCATGTGCTATAGCACATTCGTCTACGCTTTCCGGCTATGTTGCCATTGCGCTCGCAACTATTGCTTTCCAGGTCTTGACCTGTATACGCTCAAGTTGCGCTTTGACAATTAGAGTAATAAACTCAATGGTCCGTCACGATCCACTCCCGACAACCTAACCTAACCTAAATGTGTGTACAGACACAGACCGGGATAATCCCCTACTCTTTACGAAGGAGTCTGTGACCTTTTAACGTGCTCGGGGATAGCTCTTCCGATACACTGGACCAACATTTCTACGTATCTTCCGAAACACGATGCGCCATTATACATGCCTACTTCAGTCTGCACGGTCTGAAGGAGGCATGGGGACGAGGCTGTGTTGGCAGCTCGACAGTAAACATGCTTCCATATTGCGGGACCCATGATTTAATCCATTCATTTGGTATCTGTATGATTCAGTGTATGCCTATGTTTTGTTCTAGTTTTCTTGAGTCAAAAGTTAATGGAAGACGTTTGGGCATTATTGACCGATTTTGATAGAATTTAACTGACCTCAATTTGAATCAAATGCTTAAATTGTCGGTATCATTATAATATTTTGGCATTCAATAATTCTTCGCATAATTTATTCTCTTTCTTGTGCGAACGGCTCTTTGATGTCATGTCCCGTTGGGTCGTACGTTTACACTAACCACATTTAGTTCTAAACGCCATTTATGTTATAATAATTTTAGATTGACGCTGTGTTCAATTAGTTGTGTTTTAAATTTCTCATCCATAAGCTACCTTCTTGAAAATAATAACATAAGCTTTGACATCGGCCGAAAGAATCCACAAGGAATACTTGATTTCATTTTAAGATTTCATATTAATATTAAAAACAATCTTTGAATATCGTGTGTAAAAGAAATGCATTGAATCTGTTAAGCCGGAATTATCAAAAATAGACAATACCTCAGGTCGCTTTGTGTTTTATCGTTACGGTCGGTTAATAATTGTGATTGAATAAATATAAAATAGCGGTGTTGACGTAAATACGTTATATCAATGCTATCCTTGCTTATTTATTCCTTGGAATAATAAGAGATAATAGGATTTTTGTTTTCAATCGATGTTAGTCAATCATATCGACTTCAAATAAGGACATTATGTATTGACATACGAGGGTCAGTCATTAAGTAATGAAATGATCATGGTATGGCATGCATGACCGATTCTATTGAGTGTTAGTGTGATCAATATCAAGTATGAACATTTGTCTTTCAAACAAACACTTTTGGAATTCTAAGTATGAACTATGAGGTCATAGCATTTGCTTAAAGGTAGTACACTTGGAACACTACTAAATCAATTATTTGGCGGGAAATTTAAATTTGGTTTATTGGAACACGTGGTAAGAAGATTGCATAACATGACATCAGAAGCAGGTAAATCCCGATTTTTCCCCGCATAATTATGATACAAAAGACAATAACTTTATTCCCTGTGTAATTTGAAATGTGTAGTATAAGAGGGAAAAGTAAAGAGAAGCAATTGAATATTAAGGTATACAAATATCAATATTTCAAATAGCCCATTTTCATTGAAAAATGCCCTGTCAGTGAAGCACAAGTATTGCGAAAAATAAAACAATTTAGGAAAAAAAACCAAGCAATAAACCCATTTGGGAGATTCCATAGGATAGTTAACTAATTATCTGAATGTATTCACATGAAATCTACAAAACATATGCACATGCGCAGAAGGCAGATAATTTTTAACTGGGCCAAAAAATTGATAAAAGCATGCAATATACCAGATAAAAGCTTACTGTGCCGTTAAATTCTAATCAGAAATATTGACAAATGCGTTTATCAATGTGTATAATTATTGTGCTAGTCAAAATAAAGATATACATGTACATGAATATATCAATCAAAGATGGCTAACACAACCTCTCTTTGGAGTTACTAAATGTGTACTGTTAAAGTAATCGTCACATAATTTCAATGGTTTGAGGAAAGTTTATGATCAGCTCCTTTTGAAATGCCCACTATTATTGCTTTACATCCCACGACAATTTACTCAATTATAATCCCTCCATTGTTCTTTATCCTTTGTTGTTTTCTCAGATTTATTGTTGCGGATTTTGCTTAATAAAAGCGTATTTGAGATGGTCCCTTCTTGTTTGCATTAAGGATTTCGGATCTAAAAAATAGTGTGAAACAGAGATTATTATGTGTTCTAACTATGCACCAATTGT
>CM069446.1:36029812-36272966 GCA_035610835.1 Ophiura sarsii
CTTAAGGTTGAAATTCTGCTAATCATAGCGATAATGGAAGTGATGTATAGTTACTACTTACAAGAGCCATTCGTCTGTTGACCTATTTTAACACTATCAAAACTAGGTCTTAAAGTACTGCATAAAACATCAATTAAATCATATGTGGGTCGATAGACTCCTTTTACCAGCCACTTGAATTGACTAGTAGTGCGTCTCAAGAATCCCTACAGAATTATCCGTAAATCGTGGCGATAGAGTAACAAGTTAAGGTTATATGGTATGGTCATTTTATTATATGAAGAGCTCTATTCCAAAAGGAATCAACTCCACTTTTTGTCAAAATTGAGTTAGGTGCAGAACATGAAAGAGAATTACGAAATACATCTTTTACACTTTGTTTTACATCTTTAGCATGTTCGTGTCAAAAGTTATGGCCCTCGGTAATTTCCGGAAATGTCCGATAATTTCCGGAAGTTTCCGGACATTTTAATATAATTCACTATTTTGTAAGCCAACATGGTAGAAATATGGTTCTTTTATCATGGTAAAACATTGATAGGAATGTCCTTAATGAAATGTAATGAAGAAAACGTAAAATGTATGGGATAATTGTTTTTAAAATTGCACACAAACAGAAGTGTTGTTATTTCAAAAAATGTGCCAAATTGTCCAAATTTTCAGTTTTTTCAAGAAAAAACAAAATGTCATAATTTAATTTGATTTGATAATGTCTTTCAGGGGTACCTTAATTGAAAATAACGACTGTTTAGTTAAGTGGTTTTTGAAAATTGGTCGAAACATTTATGTTCCAAAATGTATGTAAAAACGATAAGCTATGTTAAAAAAAATGTGAAAATGTCCCACGTGTCATTTTTATGCAAATTAGTGCCGCCATTACCGAAAAATCTATTTTTCACTATATCTCGGCCAATATTGCAGACAACTGAACAAGTAAGGTGTCTAGACCCATGTTTTGATGGTCAAAGATCACAATAAGACTATTTTGTAAGTGACCACATGTGTCACGTGTCATTTTTATGCAAATTAGTGCCGCCATTACCGGAAAATCTAGTTTTCACTATATCTCGGCCAATATTGCAGATAACTGAACAAACAAGGTGTCTAGACCCATGTTTTGAGGGTCAAAGATCACAATAAAACTATTTTTAATTGACCACATGTGTCACGTGTCATTTTTATGCAATTTAGTGCCGCCAAAATGGCCGCCAAAATGGTAAAATTCTATATATTGGGATATATAAACCAACAAGTATGATCAAAGTATAGTTTGAACAATGGGATGTATGTGTTAGACCACTAGAAACTCATATCTAGTATTTTTGCTTTGTTAACATACTGTAAAACCAAAAAGTTATGACCCCCTATAATTTCCTAACAAAAGTTATAACCCTCCCTTTTGATTTCTTTACAAAATTATGAAACCCCCTGTTTCGTGCAGGCCACACCCCACCCCTTTTCCGGTAGAAATAATAAACGGTCCCTAATCCCTTGAAAATGACCGTAAAATCAAAACAATCCGTAAACATGTTGTCATTTTTCGACAAGCAATTTTTTCCGTCGGTATTTATGTGCGCGTGAACATTTTTTTACAAATTTCCAAAAATGTGTCTGTTAGTCATTCCCAATAATACAATTTGGCTCTTAAGATTTTTTAAAAGTGCGCTAACTAAACCATAAAACTGCTAACCTTATGTGGACACACAACGGAGAGTAAACAGATGCTGTAGATAGGAGACATGTAGATCGATTACCATATTTGTTACAAGATGGTTACTTGATCTACCCCATAGGAACAATTTGTACTTTTCACTCTGTTGTTCATATCATCCGTATAATACTCACATAATTTTCCAGGTGAAATGCAACGGATCGTCTAATGTAAGAGAGCCGTGATATCGGGTGATAAATTGATACAGTGATGTATCCGTTCATATTGTGAGGTTAATAGTTGCTTTGGGCTAAGAACGTGATCTTAATATATATCATACGCAGCCCAGAAGTAACGACGTGCGAGATATAATATTAAAAGCAGATAATATCTAACAAATTATATATAGTCTAAGGATGCATATCTAACCAAATACCCGTCTTGCATATTTTATGTATGTGATCGGTTGGAATCATCACATATTGGGCAGCTTCAACCGTGCCTTCAACGGGTTTGGTTATTGTATGTCAATTACATCTAGCCCCTATTTCAAATATTTGGGATTTTTCGAGCATCCATAAGCTTATGATCACTATAACATTTATATTTATATGTATGGAATGGTAAGAGCAGTCTATTTGAAATATGTTGATCACATAAAGTGTCATTTGTCAAAGGTGTCTCAGACAAAATTTGCCGATTCTTAAATCGTACCGGTGTTAAAAACTTACTTCACCAAATCGTCCAAACTCAGAGATATTGTCAGCAAACCTAAAGATCCTATGCCCAAGGGTCGTTCACCTTGCGTGTATAGCATATCATGTAGTTGTGGTGAACAATATATTGGTCAAACCAAAAGGCCTTTAAAGGTCAGATTGTCTGAACACAAAAGAGCTACATTACAAGGCAAGAAAGATAGCTCGGCACTAGCTGAACATGCGTGTGAAGAAGGTCATGAACCACTCTGGAACCAATCCAAAAGCATTGCACAGGTTTCCAATCTTAGTATGCGGCTTGTTCGTGAAGCTCTAGAGATCAGAATCAATGAATCATCTACAATCAATAGAAATGACGGCAAAGATATCAGCCGCATGTGGCGCTCTCTATTTCCTACAGTATCAATCAATCCCGCCAATCGATAACAGTCTTGTAATTTTTACAGCCAGGTCCGCAATGAACCATTATATACTCTGCTCAAGTTCGTTACAGCGTCAAACGAGTAGGAAAGGGCACCTAAAAGTAAAAAGTAGGAAAGGGCACCTACTCTCAAATCATCGGGCAAGGGGCAGCCCAAATGATGATAACAAGAGAAGTGGCAATCTCTATGTTTTGTTTAATATTATAATAATTTGGTCCTGAAGAAGTCAGAGCTAATCCTGACGAAAGCTTGACAGATTAAAACTCGTCCGACGGCGAACCTGTTAAACTTTTAACTTACACATAAAGTGTATTACTGCGTATTTAATATGGGTCTATTTTCATTGATACAATTGGTATTCCTATTTTAAACCAATTTTTATATAAAACACATTTTCAATTTCTGTGATACTTTTAAGATATCACTGCAGGAGTATACCTAATGCATAAAGTAGGACAGACAAGTGTTCGAACATGATCTGTATTCGAAAGCAGAACACAATTTTAGTTGCTGCGTGAATAGATATGAAAGAATAGTAACACCCAGCGCAAGTTCTAACTTACAATAATGGTACAAATCATCAAAGAAAATAATAATAAGTAGTCTCTTTATACACCGGGGTTTCGGAGTTCAAGAATTTACAGAATGTCTGTTTGGCAGTATGGTTGCGCACGGAACAAATTGCCATAATTGACATCTGAGCATTCGGAACGCTCTCGTCCGTCCGTTAAGCTTTTCCAAGAGGCATTTCGAGAGACCTATACCGATATGATATCCAGGGTTCACGATGGATGAGACTTTATTGATGGAGCTCAGAACAGGTCACTGGTAATATTAGACGTTATCCGACAGACCCGGTCCCATACGAGTGATACGATATGCAATTACTCACCTGTGTATAAGCCTTAATTGAAGCATTATTTATTTGCGTTTCATTATGTGGTATAAGAGGAAGTGTCCAAATACAGATTCCCTGGTAACTAAGCAGTACGTGTGTATAAAATGAAGCATACAATTCCAGGTAATGGTATATTGGTATAGAAGGCATGTGCTATTATAGCACATTGATCGAACGTAAACAAGCTTTCATATTGTGGGACGCATTATTTAATCCATTCATTTGGTATCTCTATGATTCAACGTATGCCTATTTTGTTCTAGTTTTTTTGAGACAAAATTAATGGAACGCATTTGAGCAAGCGTTTTACTCCTATGTATCAAATTATTCCATTGTCAGTATCATTATAATGTTTTGGCATTCAACTTTTTTTTTTTTTTTGTATATAAAGCGCAAATGTGAACAATAGCCCAACAGACATTAACAAGGTTAATGACCAGAGTGATTAAAAATCAAACTGGGAACTCTCGAAAAGAGAGCTCTGAAAGGCCAATCAATTGGTTCACTGCAGCTCAGAAAATATGCATAAAACACAAATGGGCAGAGGTTAAAAATGCCAATGAAAGTGACATAATAATAAGATAAAAGCCCAAACATAGAGAACAACATCAAAATATACAGTATAGACAAATAATAATATTTGGTGGTCTGATGGGCGTCAAGAGAACCTACACAACAAACTTGGGAACTAAATCTACCAGGAGCTGCCTGTTGTCACCTGTTGGGGCATGACCGTATCACCAGCCCAGCTGGCTACATGCTTTACAGGACCACCATCTCCCCAACCAAGCATTAACCCACACTTAACCCATTCTTCGCATAATTGACTCTCTTTCTTGTGCGAGCGACTCGTTGATGTCACGTCCCTTTGGGTCATACGTTTACACTCACTTCATTTAATTTACCAGCTCTAAAACCTATTTATGTTACAATCAATTTAAATTGACGCTTTTTCAATTAGTCGTGTTTAAAATCTCTCACCCGTGATCTATCTTCTGGAAAATAACAAGAACACGGCCGAAAATATTTCACAAGGAATAATTTATTTCCTTTTAAGATTAAATGTTAACAACTTCCATGCGGCAGGCGTCTGCAGACGACATTCCAAATTACACAAAAATGTCAACATTAATGGATTTAATAACTATATTTATAATCACCATGTTCAATGCATTACAATGAGTACAAACATGCCCAGTATTAGATAAGGAATCCTTAAGATAGACCTTGAAAGTTGGAAAATGTTTCTGAAAAAGCTGATTTCTATTTGGTAAAACCTATAGCCGCGTGGAAAGTGTAAATATTAAAAACCATCTTTAAATATGGTGTGTAAGAGAAATGCATTGAATCTGCTAGGCAGGATGTATTTAAAATATACTATTAAGACATCACGCCGCTTTGTGTGTTATCATTATAATCGGTAAACAATTGCGATACAAGTAATTAATAGTTATTATTATGATTATTTATGGTATTATTTATTGTCATCTCAGTCAACCTGCTGAATTGGCACAATAATTATTACAAATACAAAATTTAAAAATAGCGCTTTTGAAATATCCATGTTTTAATGATGCTATCCTTGCTTGTTCATACCACGGAATAAGAGAGAATAGGAAATAGTTGCATACATAAGGGAATTCATATTGATTGGGTTAAATATTATTGTACGTTTTCCATAACCGGCATCGACTTGGAAAACATAGCGGTTACAACCAACTATCCAATACTCTATCACAGCTTTCCCCAGCATTCCTGGGGAAAGCTGTTTGATGAATCAAATTAATTGTTGTAATAACAACAACAAAACACAGCTTTCCCCAGTAAAGCTGGGGAAAGCTGTGATAGAGTATATGGATACGAGCCCTAAAAACAATAATAATTAATGAGAACAAACTTACTTCTTGTCGTATATTATTATACTTGGTTAACTAATAGTTTCTTTAGCTCGAAACGTGATCTAAAAGAAAGAAATTAAGAAGCCCTGTGTTACTTTACTAGATAAATATAGGAGGCATTTATTTTCAATTTAATGGCATTATATTACAAATGCATTAAGCTAACCACCATCTGCATAGCAATATTATACGAGAGGCATTCACATGAATAGCATCATATATTCCGGTGTATGGAGACACATTCAAGAATGGCATAATTGAAATGTGTTAAATTAATAATGGTAATAATTAATGATATGATTTAAATGGAAATAATAATCTTAGTGACATAAAACGTATGCCTGAGAACCTTTTATATAACGCATGAAAATATTCCAGCCATCTGATTGGTGGATAGGCACTTCCCGGTCTTGTTTTGTCTTTCAAAAAGTACTATTGACCGGGCGGTCAATAGTTCTTTTTAAAGGACAAATATTGCCCTGCCTCGTACGATTTAGCCATAATGGCATGGAGGATCGACTCGCCTGTAAGATCTTTTTCATGTTTAATTAGATCAAAATCGCACACAAATATTTTCATGCGTTATGTAAAACAAATATCGACTGCTTTTTATTCGTGAAATGGGGTCATTTCCCTCATGAACGGTCCATATTTGTATACTATTAGTGAATTATTGATTCATCCGGCTTAAGGGGGCTGTGCACCTTCGCATAGCCTCCGTAAAACTGCCGTAACTTCTTCATTATTCATTTAATCTTAATAAAAGTATACATTTTTTTGCAGGAAAGGGTTCAATGAATCCAACTATGATCATGAAATTGACCATTTTGGAGAAAATTATAAAAAACATGTTTTTTGACCCATTTTAGGTTTGGAAAAGATAACTCAAAATATATTTTGTTAAATGTTGTCATACTAGTTTTATTATATTCCTCATGCAATTCCCTAGGAATCGGTTTTTTTTTAAAATTTTTACTTTATTATTTTTTGAATTACAGACCAAAAAGTGCAAAAAAACCTGTTTTTTAACCTCCAAAATCGTGAAAATCACGTTTTTTCGTCAAAAAATCATATTTTTTGGCACTTTTTGTTCGATAATTCAAAAAATAATAAAGTAAAAATTAAAAAAAAAAAACAATTCCTAGGGAATTGCATGAGGAATATAATTAAACTAGTATGATAACATTTAACAAAATATATTTTGAGTTATCTTTTCCAAACCTAAAATGGGTCAAAAAACGTGTTTTTTATAATTTTCTCCCACAATGGTCTATTTCATGATCATGGTTGGATTCATTGAACCCTTTTCTGCAAGAAAATGTATACTTTTATATAGATTTAATGAATAATAAAGAAGTTACGGCAGTTATACGGAGGTTGTACCTGAAGGTGCACAGCCCCCTTAATAGCAGATAGAAGGGAGCTTTCGATTTGGACGGCGGACGCTTCCCCTACGACGGTAAGACGACACCTCGAGTCATGTGCGCATGCGTCGTTTTAGCAATCTTTCGGTCTTCCAATTTCTAGGACCTGTCTTGAGCTTTCGATTTGCACGACGGACGCTTTTACGACGGTAAAACACAACGTCGCCGTCATTACCACGGCGGTTGTTAGTCCCTTTACGTGTTGTAGCATTTAGAGGACCAACGGATAACCAAATTTGACGCATGTGCACATGACTCAAAGTGTCATTCAACCGTCCTAGATTCATCCGTCGCGCAAATCGAAAGCTCCCTAAGACAGGTCGAAGACAGGTCCCATAAATTGGACGACCAACGGATTGCTAAGTCGACGCATGCGCATGACTCGAGGTGTCATCTTACCGTCGTAGAAGCGTCCGTCGTCGAAATCGAAAGCACCTTATTAATTGTTCTTGTAACGCATAATATTGAATGCAATTCTACTGATATTAATACCAACTATGCGAACTATTATTACCTCCTATCCTTGGTGACCTCTTCTATTCCAACGACGTGTAGAGAGAACCCCGGTAATCACGCCGAATGCGTTCTCTTGTACTGTGTTTCGGGTAAAAGATAAATGATGCAAAGGCCCATCCAAACGCTCCAATTTCAATTATGTCAAACCGTTCCGTGCGCAACCATACTGTCAAGCAGACCCTTAGAGAAATATCGACAAGAACTCGGATTTCATAGATAGGCGCGTGTCACATATGTTACAATTCTTACATATCTGTGGTTCTATCGCGCTTAATGTATGTTGTATGCTCTTGCATGTGGATCACGTTCGCGCACTTCTCGTTCCTACTTAACCCGGTAATTCAAAGTATCTCTGATCATACGCTTACAGAAATTGACCTTTTTCTATCATATCATTCTATGATGAACTATTGGTTAACCACTTGACTCTTTTGACACAGACGGAAGTTACACTACACTCTCAACACATAATAACAAATAGAATAACCTCTCTAGGTCTATTTAAAGAAAGGCGCAACAAGTGTAAGCCAAACATGATTGTATTTATTTTCTGCTCAAAGGGTATTTAACTGAAAACGCAGAATCTACTACATTTGGGTTTAAAACGATACTAAAACGCATACAAATAATGGCAAGGTTCCAAAAGCAACATCCATTTTACCGCAGTGATCTCTTCACCAAACAAATGTAGACGGAATAAAATGTACTAATACAAGGTAATTTTACTACAATTCGACATGGTTTTATGTAATGCTCATGATTAGAAATGGGATATTTTGAACCAAATTCGTCCGTATAGACTTACTTATTGTCATCATTGATAGCTAGTCAAAGGCAGTCTGTGGAGTGACGTTTATTGCGGCAGAATTTAATCCCTTAGAGATATTTCAATTCTGAAAACATAATGCCCCATAAATAGGCCCGCACCTATTCTGTACAATCCAGCGAATATACAAAAACACAGCATTCAACACGTCCTTGTAGTTGCCATAAATAATAGAGGAATAGACGTCATTATAATTACACTATTCTCTAACTTAAATCCAAAACACTTCATGGTTAGTCACCATGTCATTCGTAGAAGTACTTGAAGTCATTACGACCCTTGTATCCGGGATATTCAGTGGCCGATGTGACATATGAAGTGAAGTATGGTATGACTTACTGCTGTTCATCATTCAATTAGTTTGCACAGTCTGAGTATGATTGTTAATGGCGACACACTTCCACCAGTTTTCATAGACAATATTTCAAATAATCGACTGCAACACGGACATTTAGAAGTACTTTATTATCATCAGTACTGTTAATATGAAAAGGGGTGCTGATACAAATGTCTTAAAAAGTAGTATAAAAAAGGACCCCAGAACTACAAAATTGGCTTCAATTTTTGTTCACGCAAGACCTCTGAAAATACTCCTAAATGTATGCTTTTCAACGTGTACACATCTTGTACCATAAATAATATACAATTAATTATTAATCATTCAGGGAATAACTGCGTTAAGGCCCTGTCACACCATAGCGTATGGCCTGAACGTGGCCTGAACGTATGCCGACGTATTCAAAAAATAACTCGAAAATTGTCAGAGTCCAAGAACGTCCAAGAACGTCCAACTTCCCAACGAATTGCGTAGGAAAAGTCGACATCGGTGATGGAATGGACGTATCCATAGCGTATCCATAGCGTATTAAACGTATACATAGCGTATGACTAACGTATTGATAGCGTAACACTAACGTATTGATAGCGTATCACTAACTTATAACAAACTTATGACAGCGTATCACAGCGTATGCGATCGGCGAGCGTATACCAACGTATGCTTAACGTATACGAAGCGTATGTCTGCCGTGTTCGACGTATCCTCAGCGTATCCTCGGCGTACAACGAACACGTGACTTATGCCGCTGCAGAAATTGAGTTTCGTACACGGCGGGACAAGTGTTGCCAGTTCAAGTAAACGCAGCCTAGATGATAACTATTAAAATATCTAGAAGGGTAATCCATAGGCCCAACCTATAACTTACGACGAGTAACGTACCTCTAACGTATGTCAGCGTATGTCAAGGTTTGTCTAACGTATGTCAGCGTTTGTAAACGTATGTCTAACGTACCACAAACCTATCGGGAACTTATGCAGAACGTAAGTTAAGCACACGTTGAGTACGTCGAGAAATTTTGAACATGCTCAATAATTTTTCGCGGGCTCGACGTGTTCCAAATTTTCACAACGTATCACAGCGTGCTCTTAACGTAAACGACGTATCCCCAACTTACCCCTAACTTGTATCAGCGTACACCAACGTACGCCAACGTATTTTTCGATATTTCGCATACGTTGTCATACGTTCAGGCGATACGACATGGTGTGACAGGCTACCGTACAGCTAGCGTGTGTACCGTACGGCTAGCGAGCATTCGTCGTTTTGAGAACTTATGGAGGGTTTGAGTATATAAATGGGTCCCTTGAGTATCTCATCCTCACTTCTTCATGGTCTGTCGTGCTGAACACATCAACCCATCATCATACGCTACGTTAAGCATACGTTAGTCATACGCTCGCATACGCTCTGATACGCTGTCATAAGTATGTTATAAGTTAGTGATACGCTATCAATACGTTAGTCATACGCTATGTATACGTTCAATACGCTATGGATACGCTATGGTTACGTGACAGGGCCTTACACGATCGGCCGGCATAAGGTGAATACTCATACCGTGTGACCCTAAAGGCAAATGTGAATGACATTTCAGTGCAATTATCAAGAAACAAAGTATCTTCAGAACATTTCATTTGTGCAATATTTTTAGTTTGTGAAGTATTATTTATTTTTACACTGTTTTACCACCTTTAGCTCATTTGATATACCAGGAACCTGTAATAAATGACAGGCATAACAATGTCTTTCTTGTAGACTCTCACTCCATATCATCATGTCTTAACTGTGTAAATCCCATTAGAATGGCGAAAAATGCGGACAGGTTACAAAACATGGTACAGTTTGCTTATTTTTAGTCGATTACTTTCATTTTTGGGGAGGATAAACTAGATTACCAACGCTTTATACAAACAACAAAAATTTCATGGTTCAATGCACGCATGAAGGTCAAATGGCCGCTTCAAATCGTGCACAATGTTTTTTGATTCACCCTGTATTACGTACATTCGTATTTGGCACAACGTAGGATTTGCTGCTTCGATCAGCGGATCATTAATTCTGTCTTTGTGTCGTTTAACTTCAGATACAAATTTAATTTTGAAAGTAATCGACAATGTGTTTCGTCTGCTACTGCTACATGAATACATAAGGAAATAGTTTCGCCATATAACATAAATTCGCAACAGAATTTCTGGAGCCGGTGCTAAATTATTACAGTAAAAATTGCAAATGAACATTTTGGATTATATTCGGAAGGTTTGTGTCAAATCCTAAATCTTACTCAACACTGTAATGAAAGTACATGAATATGTATTCAACACTTCAGAGGACCAACGACCATTACCCTATTTCAACTGCATAAAGCTAGGTCCCGAAGTGCCGCCTCAAACATTAATTAAATCACATATGGGTATATAAGCTACTTAAGGCACGTTGGTAGCATGACGATTAATATAGTAGTTGGCCTCAAATAATCCCATAAGAATTATTAAAATACCGAATCCCAAATAAATCAACATCAGTTAGATGCTGGAAGGAGAAAAGAACCAACATAAGTATCCTGAAAGAACTTGGTGTAAAGAGACAACTGCTAGGAGAGCTTATCAAAAGAAAGCTGGCCTACTTCGGGCACATCATTAGAGGCGGTGGTAGCTTACTGGCACTCCACATCATAGAAGGGAAAGTGGAGGGCAGCAGGAAAAGAGGTCGTCAAAGGAAACAATGGTTTGACAACATCAAGGAATGGACTGGTATGAGTCTTATAAAGGCCAAGCGTCTGGCACAAGACAGAGTAGCTTGGAGAAAGATGATCCGGAGATGTGATCGTATGGCAGCCAATCGTCATATCTGACGGAGGCCGAAGAAGAAGAAGAAGAAGATGCTAAATGAGATGACTTATTTGGGTCAGAGACAGACATAATTTATCATCAGCATTTGATTATAAAACAAATCCGTTTTGTGTTGACACAATTGTGCTGTGTAAATATTTTGATATATTTGACACCCACAAGTATGTGATTTTTTTTTTTAAGATCAGGAAAAGTTTTATTGACAAGTATCGATAGGCACGTATGCATAGGACGGAATGATCAAGAAATAATTTAAACCTAGATAAGGACAATGAACGGCAAACGTAAATAAAAAACGTTATAAAACCAAATGATTTGAATTGGAAGACTGACAGAAAATAATATTATTGACAATTGTCGATAAGCTCGTATGCATAGAACAGAAAGATCAAGGAAGAGTTCAAACCTAGATAAGGACAATGAACTGCCAACGTAAAGAGAGTATTGAATTATAACGTAGCTTTTCCATAACTGGCATCAATGCGGATAACAAGTAATGGTTCTACTAAGAGGTTCTTGGTCACGTACGTTATAAATTCAAATGATTTGAATTTGAAGACTGACAGAAAAAAATATTATTGACAATTGTCGATAAGCTCGTATGCAAAGAACGGAATGATCAAGGAAGAGTTCAAACCTAGATAAGGACAATGACCTGCCAACGTAAAGAGAGAGTATTGAATTATAACGTAGCTTTTCCATAACTGGCATCAATGCGGATAACAAGTAATGGTTCTACTAAAACCCTTTGTCACGTACGTTTTAAACCAAAATCATTTGATTTGTAAGACTGAATCTCTTAATACTCTGACCATATTATAATCCTTCTCAACAAAATCATCTATTTGAGAGTGCTAAAATTAGACTCATTTATTGTTATTAAACAAGAGGAGAAAATGTTAGATCGTGAAGTCAAACTAGAGAATTATCACAATATGAGTCCATACATAAAGATTCCACGCCAGTAAATAATTTCAGTCCTTGTAGACTACAATCAAACTTTTTTTTATCAGCAGGCATCCTGTGGCCCATTGATTATAGAATTAATCAGAAATGGTACTTATTGCTCCCAAATGAATAAAGTTGTAGTTTAATCCTGATTTTTGGACTATTACCTAATACTACAGTGCAAAAAGAAATATTTTCATTGCATTTTGTAGGTTTTTGTGGTGTATTTTAATTGTAAATGTTCTGGTAACATTTCTCAACTTTTTCTGTTAAATAAGGGCGCTACACCAATTGTCCAACTTTGGGGGCCAATTTCTCAGAACTTTCTAGGATATCATATATAATTGTTTTGATTTAATTATCAAAGATATCATGAAATTTAAGGAAAATGTCAAATTGAAAAATCCAGTCACTTTATAAGCGAGAAAAGGGGCATTTTGTAACACTCATTTAGCATGTAAACGTATAGGCGAACCATTTGGTGGTGTGAAATCTTTATCTTTTGTGTGTTGTTTACGTCCTGCAGCTATTAGTAAATGATATTTGAGACATAGAGTGAACGTGGTATTCCCCCCGGGTTTTGCTCTATGCAATATTTAAAAACATGTAATTTTTAATTTAGGTTTAGTATCATGTCAAGATGTTGTCAAATGTTGTGTATCCAGTATTTCTAGTTTCACTCTTAATTGTAATTGCTACACCTTTTAGAACACTTTTTGGAATGAACTAACTTGTTGGAATATACAAATGAAATGTGTCTGTATACGACTCTGATTAACCTGCTCACAAGAGAATGGTTTGAATTATTTTAAAAGCACGCACAGCTCTGTCGTACTTCGTATACTGGGTCATTTACGATACAATAATATTTATTTGGTTATTAGCTCATTTCATATACAAACCAAAACAACGAAAAAGCTCATGGGGTATTCAAAGTACTCATGAAACTCCAAACAAAACGACATGGATCGATTTTCATGTTAACCCTTGTCCTCCTAAGGGAGGTGGAGGTTACCACACCCTAAGAATTTTCGCCGGTTGCGCTAAAACACAGGTGATCGCTTTTACATCCCTTGCGCTCGTTTTGACGAAAACAAATTGAGGATACCACCTTACCCGAGGATAGGGTAAGCCGTCAAATAGTAGGGGGTGGTTGCCACCTGAACATTATTTTAAATCGCCATTTTGAAATATTTCTTAAATTTATGGTGCTGAATATTACTGTATGTTAGAAACAACATTTTCCTCACATATAAGAACAAAACTAGGTGATATTCCGATATTTGTAACTTTGTTGGTGACAATTTTAATGTTGGCCTATAATTATTTCACTGTACATCGAATACGGCAGGATTTTGAGGTCGGTCATGTTTAGTGACGTCATTGTGATGACATGCGTGGGATGTTTGTACTTGTTTTGGTATGTATGGAAAGAGGGAACCTCTAGCTATACCATGGTATCCAAATATTAAGCATACTCTGTATCTCGGTTTAGATTTTCTTTCTTTTTTGGGTGGGCTAAAGTGTATCAGTGGTAGGGTATTAGGTATCAGTGTGATAAAAACGTCTTAGTAGGATGAGGGATAACGCTTTCCACGCGGCTATTAGTTTTACCATATAGGCCTACATTACATATTTTGTCAGAAACCTTTCCTAACTTGCAAAAGTCTATCTCAAGAATTACTGAACCAATATTAGGCATGTTTGTACATATTTAATGCATTTCTCATGGTGATTCCTAATCCGGTGATGAAATACAATAATGTTGACATTTTTGAATCAATTTTGTAAAATGTTGGAACTGTCTTCTGCAGACGCTGGGTGTCATATCTATCCCAGAGCAACTGGTTGCATATTTAACTGTGTGGTTAATAGTTTTCATATTATAGTAATCATATTCTCCGTACGAACGGATCATCAAGTGTCAGAAAATGATATAGGGTGATGCAGTGATGGATGTAGTGATATGACAGAATTCATTATAAAGTTAATGGTAGCTTTTAACTTGAAACGTGACCGAAGGGAAATTTTACAGCCCAGTATTATATTGCTAGCTATTGAGGCATATAATTTCGTTCTAATAGAGTTTCGGATGCTTGAATTGAGCAAATATCAGTATTTTATTGGTTTACATTAGAGCCATTTATTTCCATCGAATCCTCCATCTTTATCCTAGAATCCGGATATTTCGAATTGTGAATTTCGAATATTGTATAAATTCGTTAATTCATTATAGTGCGCCAACTTAATAAAGTATTTCCTTACATGTTTTTGACTACTAACTCGCTTCCTCGATACACATTATCCCATTCATTGTGATAACACTAGCAAGAAATCTGAATTGAAATTAAGAAATTCTTTGCATTCTTTACATTCGCCACGGCTATAACGCATAGTTTAGACACTCGAGACGTGTAGCAATTAATTCACGTATTTGCCGGGAGATGAAAATGGTGGGCGAATAAGCCAACACTCAAACAAAACGGGGAAAGTTTTAATATAGATTTGATAATGACATGGATAACTATGGTTAATAAAGGGCTCCCGGGTTTGATTGCAAGGATGAAAATGAGATATTTCATACCGAGAGCTACTTTTGCTTGTGTCCCCAAAAGTAGCTATTGGTCCATGGCGAATTTGAAATAACCGGCAGCTACTGCCCACCAGGAGCCGTTTTAACAATTATTGAACTATAAAAGTGACCCGATTCGGTATAATATTGAAAGTGTAAGATTCCTTGTTACCTAGCAGTATAAATAATATAAATATTATAAATCATGTTTCTGTCACTAACGCACACATGCATTCTGCATTCTAGAGTGCGGTTATAAAGGATTGAGAAAAGAAATAACCCAACGATAATTATGCAGACATGAACTCCACGTTACTGTCACTTAGTTGTGTGAGATGTATTATTATTCACATTTGTATTCAACAACTAACTCTAGCACTAGCACAAGAACTTCTACTCAGATATATGTATTTCAGTATTCAAATTTGAATCACCAAAGACTAAGAATAGAAGAGGTCGCGATTCAGGAGGTTAGTATTATGCGATATTCGATACTCCAGCGTTTACACAAGAAAACCAATGACGTTAACAGACAGGCAAGTAGAAATTGTTGAAATCAATTCTGCTAGTGTAGTGTTTCATACTTATGTCGTCATTCAAATGTAAATTGCAAATATCACAACGCTGGTTTACAAATACGCATACAATCAGGCATGTTTTCTACTTTAAATATCTTGTAAGTTGTCTTTATCGTCAGTACGGTGAATGCTATATGGTTACACAGTGTGTGACAATATTATTACAACCTATATACAGTCCTCAATATACATAACTGACCAGGTAATAAATATGCTCTCAACTCCAAAACTATAGCTCCTATGTAAAAATATCATATTACAAATTTTGTAAGGAGATTTCTTTTCTTTAATCTGAGATATTACACGTGAATATTGAATGAATATAAGTCAGTTAGGTGCCCAAAACCAAAACCAAGTCCGCTATATCATGTTAACATCCCCCCGCTTTTCATGTAAACATCCCCCCCCCCCCCCCCCCCCCCCCCCCCCCCCCCCCCTCCCCCACTTATCAAGATATCAACTGCTGGCGCCCACTTATCAAGATTTCAGCTGCTGGCGGGGAAAAATGGGCAACTTTACGATTTTTTGGAAAAGAAATTGTCGGTACATCATGACTGTCGTCGGCACGCAGCCTCGGACTACATGTAGCAACAGGCAGATTATTGATTAAGTGGTAGGCGACAACTCACGGGTCGATCAATGCAGCCCATACACACCCCCTGTCACACTGTCCTGTGTGTTGAAAACCCAAGTGTGAAAATGATGTTTCAAATTAAATTAAAGACATTTCTTCACAACTTTATAATTGTAATATTTTAACATAGGAGCTTTAGTTTTGGAGTTAAGAATATTTTTATTACCTGGTCAGTTACTTATATTGAGGACTGTACAAGCCAAACAGGAGATCTGATGTTATTTCCTCGACAAAAGGCTCGTGTCTTGTTCGGTATGGTGATCAGCATATTTACCTCAATTTTCAACAGGCGTTTCATCTCTAAGAATAAAACATGGAGCATTTGTCAATCTGCAATCTCTAGTATTCATAAGCTCTGTTCATGTTTTATTTAGTTCTTTTCTATATCAATTTTGTTTTAAATCAACCATACCGCATCTTACAGAGGTATTACTAATTCTTTACTTTCTTGATCAATGCCTTTGGTTTAGATTACTGGACGATTTTACGTATCACCTTATTATTATATAGCTACCTACTTGTTACGTGGCTTTATGTAACCGTTGGCGCTTACGATTTATTAAATACAAACACTCGAAATTCGATTTTTTTTTGATTTTTTTTTTTAAATTTTTTAATTTTTTAATTTTTTTTTTTGCGTCGGGAATTGGCTCCCTTTAAAAGTTATTTTTTCACGTGAGTGACAGATTAGTGTATTGTTTGTAAAGGTGTAAACTGACATGAAATACAAGGTAAAGGAGTATATTTATTGGAATCAAATATGCATGAAACAATTTGAGCGAACACGATTTTCCACTAAAATATACCTGCAATTGTATTGCTTTAGGATTTTAGTGATTAGTGTTGATATTTATTTGAATCAATTATGTATGAAGCAGTATGAGCCGGCCAGTTTTCCTCAACTAGAATATTATAACTGTAATTGTATTGATTTATGATTTTACCGATTAGTTTAAATTGTTTCGTATTGAGAGTACACTGATCTAGAATAAAGAGGGTGAGGTTAACTACGGAATTGTTTGCAACATTTTGTTGTTGCATATATGGTCAATCATTGTCAATCAGTTTCCCCAGAATTGTATGCTTGAAATCTAAAGTCTGCTTAATCTCCGTTTAACACTATTTACTTACAGTTACAGAGCTGATGTGATGCATAGGTATTGCGTTTGCTTTTAAAGACTAATTCGGACGATTGTATGCTATACTTGTGTTAATATATATATGCAGCGATGGAAATACCCACATGACTTTCCACCCGGGGTAGAGCGACCCGGGGTAGACCAACCCTAAGTCGACCAACCCTGGGTGGACTAGGGTTAGGGTTAGGGTTAGGGTTAGGTTTAGGTTTAGGGTTAGAAACAGTCCCTGGGTGGACAGTCCCGGGGATGGACAGTCCCGGGGTTGTTTTAGAATGATACGTCCTTGTTTTTACCTCCCCGACCGCCAACCCCCTGAGTTTTGTAACATATAATTTAGAATGAATATAGTTTCCAAGGTGTTTTTTAAACAGTATTATGGTTTATTCCGTGAGGGCGCTATTGTAGTCCACCCAGGGTTGGTCGACTTGGGGTTGATCAACCCCGGGTCGGTCTACCCCGGGTCGCTCTACCCCGGGTGGAAAGTCATGTGGGTATTTCCATCGCTGCATATATTCATCAACTAATCAACTACTAAATCAAATCAAATCAAGCCTAACATACTACCGAAAGATGCATACAGATGCAAATCACTAATTGTCTTATTTCTATGAAGTCGGGTATTTGTTCTATCCCAGATAATCATGTGCAGATTAAAACGGGTACATGGTATCCGTACAATACCCATTTTCCTAATACCCATTCTCCATTCAATCTAATGTTGATGTGAAATATTACTTTGGCGTCTATCGTATAAGTCTTACGTACAAGTCACTTATACGTATGAGCCATACGGACTAGTATTACAGTGCGGCCTAATATATTATATTTCACGACGATTATTCTTATTACCTTGTAATTATATCACTTTCTGTCGAGTGCGTTTAATAATCAGTAGTTCTTATAATTCATAACCATACACCTACTCGAAATTAATTCTTCGTGAATAAACTCATTTGGATGTTTTAAGTGAAGCAAAAGTGGTCGCCGAATGTATTGTATTGTATTGTAAGATAAACACCGACCTGGAGTAAAAGAAGACTAATTGTTGATATGGCATTAATAAAGCATTAATATTGTTATGTCGCCTATACCATCTCTTATTAGCACTTATATTATGTGGATGTTCTTAGAAAAACGGTTGACTTTGTTATCAAATCCATATTCCATTAATCCATAACCCACACAATCTGTAGTTCGAATTATCTATTGTGTGTAGATGAGCGTGATGTTTATTTCCAAATCGGCATATTTTATAGAGGAGCAAGCTTTTCAAATTTTGTACCGTAAGATATGGATTTAATAACCAAGTCAACCGTTTTCTTTAAGAACATCCATAGAGTAGAAGTGATAGAGAGAGAACGACATGGTAAACATATCAATAAGATCAAACTGAATTGAATATCAAAAGCCGTTATAATCTACAGGGTCAATCAAAATAAATTGTGCACGATTTGAAACGACTATATGACAGTGATGCGTGCATTGAACCATGTAAATATTGTTGTCTGTATACAGCGTTAATAATCTAGTATATCCTTCCAAAAATGAAATTAGTTAGTTGTTTGCTGAGAGGATAAACTAGATTAATAACGCATTATACAGACAACCACAATTCCATGGTTCAATCCACGCAAGGTCAAATGGCCGTTTCAGATCGTGCACAAACAAACTAATTTGTTACTCCACTACTTTAACCAAAATCACTACCAACCATAGTCAAAAAAATATATATATATAACAGTCATTGTCTTATTTGTGAAATATCTATTCTGGAAGAGCATGTTGCTCTTCTAACCGGTTCAAATTACCCACACAACCTCATCTTATTCCCTGATATAAGCCGTGATATTGAGTGATATATTGTATTGTAGTAATATGACGGAATTCATTTTCGGGAATTCATTATAAGGTGAATAGTTTCTTTTGACAATGAACGTGATTGAAATAAATGTAACAGCAGTGTAATGTTGCTAGATATATCTTAAAGGCAGACAATTTCGATGTTATGAAGTTTAGTATACGAACGCATTTATAAATCAAATTGTCTGTCAAATTAACATATTGTTATATAATGTGATCCGCTGACTTTCTAATGTCTAGCATGTGTTTGGACCTTTCAACATGCCCTAGACCAGTATTATGACTTTCAAGTCAAACATGTTAAAACATGTACATGTATGTTAACATAATTATATACTTCAAGGTAAAGTGATTGTTATTTACCACCATCTAACGAGAAAAAGCCAGTATAATGTATTTTCCGTGTTATTTATGGTTGAGGATAGTTATATAATAATGCTACCTAATGTTGTTCTTTCTTAATAGCTTCATCAAACAACATTAAAGTGTTTGGACTTTAATTTAATTTATGTTGATAAAGATGCGAGACCGTGGCGACTGCTATAGCGCCACCTACACTCGCTAAGCAACATCTGCCTTTCACGTTGCTTCTCTAACTTTATAATATCTGGACGAATTCGGTGCGACATTATCCGTTCAACATCAATATAATTAAGAATGCTAGTTTACACAAATTGTAGCGTTTGTTTTGATAGCTATACATAAACAGATTTTATTTCGATAGCTATACATAAATAGATTTCGATTTCGATGTCCACGAATCGAAGCGAAACAAAACAAGTTTTGGCTTAACACCTCAATTAAGTGAATCACTTTTTAGTCCATTGTGCAACCCATGCCCTGTAACCTAGGACTGATGTGTGTACAGCCACAGACCGGGATGATCCCCTACTCTTTACGAAGGAGTCTATGACCTATTTTGTTTTTAACGTGCTCGGATTTTTGCTCGTCCGATGCACGGGACCACCATTTCTACGTGACTTCAGAACCACGAGGCAATTGAGACTAAGTACCTTGCCTAAGGATACAAACATGTTGGCCGTAGCGGGGCTCGAACTCACAACCTTTGTATTGTGAGACCTACGATCTATCCACTAGACCACATACGCTATAAGAAAAAGTGTAGCAATTGCACACCAAATACGAATATATTTTGCAGCGAATCAATATTATTCTTGAACAAAGAATTGACTATATTTATTGGCTTCCTGGCGTCGATCACTTAAATTATCTGTATAATAAATGCATAATGTATAATCTATAATAATATAGATGTTCTCCCCTTATGCACCCGTCAGATATAGTTTAATCATCTAACACTAGATATCAAAACACTTTTTGTAAACATTAATCTGATATCAGCAATGAAAATCAAATTATGTAAGGTTTTTCAGCTGACGGCTAACGTGATTTGATCAGTTAAAATGCATACACAAATTCACTTTTTGTCGAGAGCTATCATTTGTGTTGCCCGATTTAAACAGCGAGTAAAAAGAAAACTGTGATTTCTCCAAACAGTACATATAATTATTATTTAAAGTATAATTTTCTTCAATCAAGCACTGTCATTTCACGAACAGTTTTGTTACCTTATACATAAACATATACCAGTCAATTATTAGGGAATCAGACTATTTCATGATGTTCATGTCTATCAAGCACGAATAACACTTCAATAAAGGCCGATATCCAAGTGCATGAAAGCAATGCATATCATATCACTCTGCAAGGACCTAGTACCTGTGGGGTCAGGTAAGATTACAACGGTCTTCTGAGCTCTATCAATCTCACGTCATATTTCGTGAGCCTGGGATATTGTTTCAGTATCGGTCCCTCGAACTGCCTCTTGAAGCCTTAACGGAAGCAAGGGCTCATTCAAAATGCTCGAATGTCAATCATGTCAACCTGTTTCGCGCGCAATCATAGTGTCAAGCAAGGTCTTTATGTTACAATGAAAACGCGGAACCTTGGATGTATGAACAGTCTATTAAATAAGTCATATTTAGATATATTATAATACTCTCGTTAGTAGGCGTATGCCATATGGGGTTATAATTCGATATCCCACTGTTACTCAAAACTGTAATTAAAGTACTTGTACAAAGTCATATTTAGTCACGACTCACGACTGTTACATGGTTGCCCCGATTCATTACAGTAAATCTAGGTCTTGAAGTACTGCATTAAACATCAATAACAAACACAATAAATCTAGGTCTTGAAGTGCTGTATAAAACATCAATAACAAGAACATGTAGATGGGTCGATAGAGAACTTAAATGAAATTTGAATTATTACTCGATTGGAAGGGTCCTTGAATGTTTAACAAATATACATATTTTCCATTGGTCAACATTATATGCCAATAAATCAATCGCTTCCTGCCATATGATTTCTATGACGTCTATGTAATCATCATAGTTTATAAAGAAAACACGCCATAAATTAGACTTCGTTCTGATCGATATCCAATATTACGAATTATTATTTATTTAAGTTAGGCTTCCGACGATATAATAAAACTGTGTATTGCATATTGTTCAACCAAAGTACCCTGTCGCGTACATTATTTTTAAATATAGTACACATCTACAAATAGTCTTGTATCACGCTCAAAGCCAATAAATATAATATACGAGCGTAAATAGAGTATTCTTCTTGATTATTGTAATACCAAGATGTTTTCATTCATCGAATCACTTATGAGCCTTAATATTCGACATGAATAAGTGGATACACTTACATCAAAATAAATGTTTAAAAAATGTATTTTTTCATTATAAAAGGTGCTCAGTTCAAGGATCCCTAAGTCTACATCAGTCAGGTAACTGAAGATCATAATGTGGAGACAGACAAACATTATTGTCAACGATTGCCAGTTTAAAATCCAGGAAAAGTGTGCGTGCAATGAAGAAGTTTGATTATTATTCAAGTGATGGCTGTGTAATCACAACCATGTTGATATCATTGACATCTTCAAGTATGTAGATAAAAATAATAATAATAATAAGAAACACAGACAAGATAGAGATCATAATATATACCAACATACACAACGATATTCGGCTGCGAAATTAAGCTATGCGTTGCATAATAGTGTAGATTTCCATTACCGGCATCGACACGGAAACATAAACTTGATATTGTAGAGAAGACACTTGACGTACCTTTAAATTATTTGAATTGGAATAATTGTCATCGCAATAAAACGAGACTATCCCCTTAGATTAGTATTGCGTCAATAAAATATCTTATATATTTCACAAAACTATTATTTCTTATCGTAAACTTATCGTATACAGGTGTAAATGTACGGCAATTGTAACTGAATTAGGTCCCTTACCAGAAAGGGTCTGCTATATTGAAATCTAGCTATTTACCCTAACCATCATGAGTACTACGAATTACTACGATGCGGTGTACTTGTGTCACCCGGCGTGGCAGTTTTGAGATAAAATAATGGTCCCAGGCTACTTGGCGAATTATACTGAGCCAAGTATGGTTGACCCCGGGGTTCGAGCCACGGGGGCGTGGGGGCCCTTTTCCCCCTCGCTTTTTAGCCGCGAAAAAAAATCCTTTGGAAAAGGTGCCTCGGGGGTTAGGTTTAATTTTAAAAAATAAAAAATTGAGAACATAACTTAATTTTGAGACACAAATTGCTACTTTTGCAAGATACTTAAAATGGAAGGGAGTAAACGTGATATTATTTCATTTGCTATACAGATCAACGAAAACATTTACGTGACTGAGATGTAAAATTGAATTGTAAATTAGCTTCACAGATTGTAGCCAGATATACATTTTGATCAAAATGTAGGTTATATGAAACCAACATTTACTCCATCAAAAACCTTTGGAAATAAGTTTCTTTTAGCTTAAAAGGGTTATCCTTGGCATGTTATCATTTAAATGTTTGATGTATAAATGAATGTATATTTTTAGTTCTAATAGAGTTTTTATATTTGTATTCCGTGCAATCCTTTTTTTGTATAATGTGATAATATGCTGAATAAAATCAAATCAAATCAAATCAAATGTCAACACCAGGCACACATATGCTACAGGTTGTAAGCAAATGGATCAATTGCCATCTGCGCTTTTTAAATCTAGGTATTTGATCTATCCCGGAGGAATAAATTGTACTTTTTACGTCGTGGTTAATACCCTCTTTAAAATGAGATGCTACGGATGATCTATTGTAAAGAGAGTCGTGGTACCGGATGATTTAGTAATGGACGTAGTAGTAATATGACAGATTTCGTTATATGTTAATGATTGCTTCGTGCTTGAATCGTGACCAAGTGATATTTAGCATCTTGGTGTTAGCTAACTCGCTATTGAAGTCATACAATTTCGTTATAATGGTGTTTACTGCCTAGATGCATTGAACTAATCAAAAATCCTGTTATTTATGTTTTATGCAAGTCGTTAACTATACATTTCATCAACACTATTTTTTAGAATGTTTTTACATATCTATATATGCAGCAATGGAAATACCCACATGACTTTCCACCCGGGGTAGAGCCACCCGGGGTAGACCAACCCTAAGTCGACCAACCCTGTGGTGGACTAGGGTTAGGGTTAGGGTTAGGGTTAGGGTTAGGGTTAGGGTTAGGGTTAGGGTTAGGGTTAGGGTTAGGGTTAGGGTTAGGGTTAGGGTTAGGGTTAGGGTTAGGGTTAGGGTTAGGGTTAGGGTTAGGGTTAGGGTTAGGGTTAGGGTTAGGGTTAGGTTTAGGTTTAGGTTTAGGTTTAGAAACAGTCCCTGGGTGGACAGTCCCGGGGCTGGACAGTCCCGGGGTTGTTTTAGAATGATCCGTCCTTGTTTTTACCTCCCCAACCGCCAACCCCTGAGTTTTTTTACATATAATTTAGAATGAATATAGTTTCCAAGGTGTTTTTTAAACAGTATTATGGTTTATTCCGTGAGGGCGCTATTGTAGTCCACCCAGGGTTGGTCGACTTAGGGTTGATCAACCCCGGGTCGGTCTACCCCGGGTCGCTCTACCCCGGGTGGAAAGTCATGTGGGTATTTCCATCGCTGCATACTTTAAATCTAAAATGTTGTTAGATGAGGTTTACCACCATCGCCCGAAATAATTGAATTTTCCATGATATGGCTAGTATATTTTGGACGAGCAAGGCCCGTTTGAATGTTTAATGCAACATGCATAATTACGGTGGGTAAGCTTGGAGAAGTAAAATCTTGGTTCATCCGGACTACGAACTTAAATTTGCTTCACCCACACACGTTATGCATTTATTCTGGAGACATTAGAACAAAATATGCATTCAAACTGAAATATCTTTTCGCTTTTGGTTCATCGACGGCTCAACGTGTTTTGACAGTTGAATACGTGAAGCCATTTTGCCGAGAGCTTTTGGTGACTGGTAAGGGCAAAACGCAAACAGTTATAGAATAGTGTAAATATATAAGTTGATAGCGACATTGAAAGCTATAGTAAAAAAAGGGATTCCCGGATTCGGTAGAATAATTTCACTTTTAAACGTGTCATCCAATTCGGATCGAGATCGAGATTTGTTACCTTTTTAATTCTACTCTACATTATCAGAGGTTCAGACTAATATAGCAGCATAAAAAGTGATCAATAAAGATGCTAAAATAAAATTATTGAAATAGATGGTAACATTAGCATTTATAATTAACCTAATTAAATGCCATTGATATTATTTATCTTGCTCGTTTCTGGATGCAAAATGTTGCTATAAAGAACTGACGCTTTTGGATTTATCCCAATAAATCAAAGAATCAACTCCATGTTACTCGTCTGAAATCACTGACCGTGCGGTAAGTGATTTTTATCCTCGTGTTCACAATATTCAGCTTTTTAATAGAAGACAAGGTTACAATCTAAAGACGAACGTTTACTCCAATATATGATTTCCAATATCTAAACTTGGATCAATTCCCTAAGACTAAGAATACTATAAGGTTCAATGACCGCATATTGCTTGGAATACGACGCTGTATTATAAGGTAAACCGATTCGTGCATGTAGTAATAAGAAACCCGTGCTTCGTATGGTGCCATTTTTGTATTTTGATTCTAAAGTCATCACAGATAATCACAACGTTAGTAAACGTAAGATACGCATACAATCCGCTATCTAAAATACTCAGTTCCAAGAACCATAGGTCTACATCAGTCAGGTAACGGATGAGACTGGTTTATTAGATTTGTTTAAATTTAAATTCTGTTTGATATAAATGTTTACATTTGGTGAGTCTGTGGGGATAAGCAAACATCAGTGTTAATAATCCTCAGTTTAAAATCGATGAGAAATATGTGTTCAATAAGGCAGCTTGATTATTATTCAACTGGTGTCTGTGTAAATTGTTATATCATTGACACATGTAGGTAGGTAGAGAATACCAATAAGAAGAAGAAAAAATATATGCCAGCAAATTAAATAAAGTCATTAACTAAACGTTGTTTGATAGCGTAGGTTTCCCATAACCGGTGTTAACACGGATAACATGAACGTGATATTGTTGTAGATTAGACAATTGAAGTACGTTTGAATTATTTGAAATTAAATACTTTTCATCGTTACAAAATCTGACTACCCCATTACATTATCATTGCGTCAACACAATTCCTTAAACATTCCGTAAAACTATATATATTGTTAAATAATCTGCAAAAAGTTGTACATTCACGGCAATTGTAACTGAATATATCCAATAATAATGCTAGTGATGGTTGTCTATATGGAAATGTAACATTAAAAGAAGATATATTTTGAGAACATAATTTTCTTTTAGAACCAAATTTCTACTTATGCACGATATTTAAAGGGAAGGGAGTTAACGTAACATTACAGCATTTTATCTACAGATAAACAGACAGAGATGTCCAATGTTTAATTTTACAGGTTGTAGCAGACCCCATATCAACATCAGGCAAACAGATGATACTGGTTGTTAGCACATGGATCAATTGGAAGCTGCGGTTTTTTCCCCATATTATATCACCTTCTACGTTTAAATTAATACTCTCCATGAAATTCACATAATATTCTTAAGATGAGATGCAACGGATGAGCTATTGTAAAGAGAGCCGTGGGATAGGGTGATTTAGTGATGGACGTAGTTATATGACAGATTTTATTATGGGTTATTGTTTGCTTCAAGCTTGAAAAGTGATCAGCATGATCAGTGGATATGAAGCATGTAATTTCATTCTCATGGCGTTTACTGCATGAATGCATTACATAACCAAATATCCATTATATGCCAGTCATGAACTTCATATTGTATCAACAAATCTTTTGGAGTTTAAAACGAATCTTATTTAGAGACTGGCCTTACATTTGCCAGTAGGCCTATGTGTTTTTAAATCTCAAATTATAGCAGATGTGATTTCCCAGAATCGCTCGTAATATTGAGCTTTCCTACAAACCATGTATTGCTATACCTGGGAGACTCAAGGTTTGATGCAATCGTGCATTAATAGGATATATATAATCACGACGGTTCCACTTGACGAAGCAAAGTATTAGCTACGGAATTGAATTAGCTTCACCCACACACATTATGTGTTTATTCTGGAGACATTGTGCAAGAAATCTGCATTGAAATTGAAATATTTTGCGCTTTTGGTTCACCGACGGCTATTCTATTTAATTGGATACGTGTAGCCATTTGGTCGAGAGCTATTATATTGGTGACCGAAAAGGGCAACACTAAAACATATGATAGAATAGTGTAAATATAACAGTTGATCCCTTAATCCTACTCTAAAGATCAAACAGTTAAGATAAATACAATAGGCTACTGCTCTCTAAATTCGAGAGATTAAAAATAATAATCTATTGAGCGATTACAATTTTTTTAAATCTATTTTGATTATTTATTGTCGTTGTCAATCCGAAATGGTTTACAAATCGACAAATTCGCGCGCATTTAAGTAATCGAAATATCCATTTGAAAGTATACAAAGTTTCAACCAATGAAAATACTTAAAATGTGTAGACTGATTTTTTTTAATCGAAATCTTTCTTTCGGTAAGCGACGCGACGGAGCATAGCGAAGCGACACAGATCATGGAGATGGCAGACACTTATCTACAATCAGATTTGATTAAAGACTATTTGGAAAACATGTCTCACAATGCCGGCGTCTAAATTAGGCAAAAATCATCTCACAACTAACATGAATAACACCATGGAAAGTCGATTCGTAGGATAGTAGGCCTATAGGTACATATCTAACCAAAAGAATTCAAGACGTCACTGCTTGATGGCAGGCAGTGATTGTTCATACTGTATATTAGAAGCACATTATTTGTTTTTATGAAGTAATAAACACGATGTTTAAAGCCGTTATACAGGTTTTCTTGACCTCGTGTTTCCCGACTTACAAACCAGAATAACCAATCTAATACAAAATCTAAAAGAGATTTAAAGTTAATCCATAACTGATTAGTTTTTAATCCAATTTGATTATAACGGATTTTTTTTTATATAGTGCTGTCAAAGTGTGAGGTAATCTAAAAGAGATTTAAAGTTAATCCATAACTGATTAGTTTTTAATCCAATTTGATTATAATTGATGTAATCTTTTTAAAGATTAAAAAAAAGTAATCCAAGAAAAGATTACTTTTTAATCCTAATAGATTTGTCCTTCAGGACAATCCGAAATAGATTAAAAAGTTAATCTTTTAGATTTAAATTTTAATCTTTCAAATTTAGAGAGTGTATAATAATAGAAATCAATAAAGATATGAAAATCAAATTATTGAAATATCTTGTAACACACGCCATTGAAATTGTTAATTTTGCTCGTTTCTGGCTGCAAACTATTGCTGTAAAGAAAATGACACTCGATGTATGCCGATAAATAAAGTAAACTCATCTAGAATGAGTGACAACAGTGGGGCCAGTGATTAGTATTTTAAAGAAGAAAAAATAGTTATACTCAAATCTTAGGAAGAAAGTTTAAATCGATATACATGATATATGATTCTTAATCGTCTTAATCGTATATTACATGGTATAAGATTCTCTATTCTGTACATTCTACAAGAGTATCGTAAGATAAAGCGATCCGTTCATGTAGAAATTTAAAAACACGGCAGACGTCTTCCATAGCAATTCTAGTATAGTGATTGTAAAGTCAATCACAGGTGTCACATACCGTAAAATCCGGCATCTAAAAATAACTTTAATCAGTTATCCTAAAACACTGTCCACTCGGCTATTGGTTACACCAAACAGATTTTTCAGAATGCTTTTCCAACTTTCAAGGCCTATCTCACGGATTACTGAACAAATACTGGGCGCGTTTTATATGTTCCAGTGCATTTCTCATGGTGATTCCCAATATGGTGATGCAATTCAATCATTTTGACATTTTTGAAACATTTTGTGACATTTTGAAACTGTCGTCTGCAGACGCTTACCGCGTGGAAAGTGTTAAGATAGTCAGTGTGATGAGACGGTTACTCAGTGTGTGACAATGTGTTTCCATCCGTATGGATGACAAACAGGAAATTTGATGTGAGTCCATCGACAAAGAGATCGTGTCTTGTTTGCTATTGTGGTCACCACTGACTTGACCTTAATTTTCAACAGTCGCTTTCCTTCAATTTCAAAACTCGCCTCCCACATTTCTAAGGAATGAAACTTGAAACGTTATACATGTTATACTATACATATCCTGCGAACGTTGTGTTCTTATCATAAATAAAATCAGCCATACCCTTTGATAGTTAAAAAAAAGAAGTTATTTACTGAAATGCAAATTGTGTTTGATTTTGTACGTGTATTTTAGTTTATGACGTGACAATTATTCGTTATACCTTATACAATATCACTCTCGATCGAGTGCATAAGTAGCCATTAGTCCTTATGCTTTATAACTATGCAAGCACTCAAAATGGATAAATCGTGTCGTGTTTTGGCTCGTTCTTATTGGCTTTATAGAATCACGTGAGTAATGGCTGTCTGTGTATTGTTTTGAGGAGAAATCTGACCTGATAAAGAAGACTAATGTACTATAATTGGCATCAATTATTAATGGCATGAATGGTAAGATAGTATACGCTAGGTAGTAACTCTTAAATGAAATATAATATCATCCTTTCGATGTTCAAATATTGTTATAGCCGCGTAGTTGCCGGTTTATAGTATATTGTTAATTGTGTGACAAAACTGACCTAAAAACGGAGATGAAAATAACTACTGTTTAAATCAGTTATGCATAAATTGTTTACCAGTATGAGCCTTCAAAGACCAGTGTTAATAAAACCAGTCAGTGTTTCTCAAATGAAATATAATTTAAAGGTCGGAGTGATTTTATAATCTTAAGTGATTAGTTAACCTCGCCTGAAATATAATTACCATGAAATAGTGATTGTTTGACTTGGTTTATAGAATAAGTGACTTATTTTGATTGTTGTAAAGACACGTGATTGGCTGGTTCTATTTGTTGAGGAGAAACTGACCTGGAACACTGAAATGAAGAAGACTGTTATTCCCATCAAATTTGCATGAATGGTTAAACAGTATTAGCCAGCTACACATTAGTAACTCTTAAATGAAATATAATAGCGTATATTTTTCGTGATTGTTTAAAGGGACATCAAGTTGTGTTGACATTTTTTAATTTTTAAAAATTCACTCTAGAATTCAAGATGAACATTAAAAATCGCCATTATTGTTGTTTCTACTAACAAAAACACAGCAAAACTTGATCAAAACAATACCATCGCTATTTATTGAAAAACGCCCTCTATGCAAATATGGTTCACGTTATGTATCAAGCGTAGGTCTACTGCAGGGATACATCCTGACGTAAAATGCTCATCGGGCCCGATCAATTTTTTTGAATCACGGTTTTGTTGTTCAAAGAGGGCTGATATTTCTTAATCCTTTAATAGGTGTAATATAAGTTCATACATGTAATACAATTGTATAAATATACTAATCCCAGTTTAAATGTTGTCCATATGCGGACATGTGTTCGGTGTTGTTTTTCGTCGGTATCCCCGCACCAGACATGACGTTTAGAAAGCCTAACGTGGAACACGTGCTGAAGAAGAACAACGGAACGGAAATATGTATCCGTATCTTTGAAATTGTGTATGATTTCACAATTTTAAGCTTGTCTAGTTTAGGAGACGCGTAAATGACTGGTCAGTGTTTTGTGTGGAGAAACTGACCCTGAACATGCACATGGATGAAGAAGATTACTAATTCGCTTAAAATATGCATGAATGCTACGAGCCAGCGATTTGGTTTATCCTTAGTGTAAGACTTCACGAAAATAGCCTAGCACAGAATCTTTTTTTAAAGGATTAAATTATTAACAGCTTCATTCAGTAATAGACTCTTTACACTATCTAATTGAATGAACAGTATTACACCAAGGAAGCACCAGCTAATTTAAAATGAAAAATAAAATAACACTGGATCTTTGTAACATTTTTAATGATTTCATGGTGTTGTTAAAGGAGAAACCGGATCTTGAAAATGATGATGAAGAAGTCTATTGCTAGCATCAGTTATGCGTGAATGGTTATAAACAGTATGAGCCAACTAATTATACACCCTCAACTGAAATATAATCTCGAATATGTCCGTGTTTGTTTCAGTCATTTTATAGCTTTAGTGGTTATAATAGATGTGAAGGTTAAAGACACGCGTGACTGCCTACTTAGTGTGAATTATTTGCCTTGGGAGACTGGCCACGAATACAGCGATAAGAAGGAAGTTTATTTCGTCGCATCAATAATGCTTGAACGGTTAATCAGTCTGAGCCAGGATTGTTCCCAGCTGGAAAATATGTCCCTTATTATCTTATATAAATACATATATTAAAATACACAACTAAACTCTATTGATTTTCTCTTGACAATATGTTTGTCCAGTACATTGTGACGTTTCGCTATTACAATGCACACCGTAATAGTTGAATCATCTTTTTTCGTGGGTGATGTGATTTGTTATTCAATCTATTTAACACTTTCCACGCGGCAGTCGTCTTCAGACGACAGTTTCAAAATGTCACAAAATATTTCAAAAAAATGTCAAAATGATTGTATTTCATCACCATATTTTAAAATCACCATGAGAAAAGCATTAAAAAGTACTATACCTAGTATTGGTTTCAGATAAGACTTTGAAAGTTGGGAAAGGTGTCTGAAAAAGAAATCGGTTTTGTATATGGCAAAACTAATAGCCGCGTAGAAAAGTGTTAAGGTGAGGCAAATTGAAGGTGTGTAATTGGATTGTCAATTTCACCCTCATTTATATTTTTTTCCGAGAATGTTTCAATTGATCTTCTTGCACGGAATTGTAGAATTTACGTTCATTCATTCATTCATAAAATGTATTTACACAATCCAACAACATACACATAACAATATAAAAAATATAGTATCAAGAAAACAATTTATAATCAGGAATGGTATCATGAAAGAGTTAAAACGAGACGATATATAGTGAACAGAATGATACAAAGGATAAGCTAAATTTAAGGCGATGAGAGTGGTCCGGAATGGTGATGTTGGAAAGTGTGCGGAGAAGTCATTAAGCCCAGAAGGCTTTTTAGTTTGGCTACTATTTACTTCCTATTGATGACATTAGCATACAGATGAAAACCCGATCGTTCAGATTATATCTCTTTTACTTTTTATTTTTTCTAAATGGTGTTCATATTGGCTTGTGCACCTGTAAAACAAACAAATACACAGCCATATATAGCAATTCTCACCTTTTCCAGCAAAAGATAACAAACAGTGGTGTAACAATGATGATTTAAAAGGTGAGAATCGGGAAAGGTGTACTTTATATGTTCCAGTTTCTGGAATGTACTAGTGTTGTCCGATAATGGAACACCCTGTATCGTTCGATACTGGTACAAAGTCGGTGTTCCGGTATCTTCCAATACTGGAACATAGAAAAACGTTCCAGAATCGCTCGATACTGGAACACAATTTGATGTTCTAGTATCGACCGATACCGGAACAGTAAAATCATACCAGTATCGAGTGATACTGGCAACTTTTATGTTCCAGTATTGAAGAATACTGGTATCTAGGACCTAAGTACACTTTTTCCTATGTTTATAAAATAATCAATAATGACATAAAACGTACGGTACTCGTATATCACTTCCTTTAATAATTTATTTCTAATTTTAAGTTATAAATATAAGAGCCTTACTACACTCGCAGCAAAAAAAGGTTCAACTTGACACCATAAATGGTTCCTCACGTTGCCCTCCATATGGGACCCTCATGAGTTCTTTCCAAGAACCATTTAATTGAAGAACCCTCTTGAAAGGTTCTTTAAATAACCAAAAAAAGGTTCCTCAGTTTTGTCCTCTATTTCAGGGTTAAAGATCCCTCTTGAAAGGTTCTTTAAAAAACCAAAAAAGGTACTTCAGTTTTGTCCACTATATGGAACCCGGACGGTTCTTCAGGGTAAAAGAACCCTCTTGAAAGGTTCTTTAAAGAACAAAAAAAATCTTTAGTTTTGTTATTATAAAACCCTTAGGATTCTTCAGAAATATTTAGAAATAGATTGTTTCAAGCACCATTTTATTTTGCTGTTTGCATACTTTTCTAATTTACTTCATTAATATAATGCATGTATCTGGTTTGTGAACAATCACTAAGTGAGTGACGTCTTGAATTAATCATGTCAATAAAATGGATATATAAATCCTTACGAAATCTACTTTCCATGGTGTTAATTTTAAAGAAGCCGATGCATACCCCAGCCAACATCGACCGTGGGCCCAGACCTTACTATTGTGTCCACTTTGGCCCGTATACAGGCCAAAGTGGACAACATATTAAGGGTCCCATGAGGGCCCATTGTGGGCCCACGATCGATGTTGGTTGGGACCCATGTGTCAAATAGTTCTGAAGTGAGAGTCATTATAACTAACTCTCACAGCTTTTCGTGGAACCCTTTTTTCCGTATTTTAGGGTTCTATATAAGGAACCATTGACTCAGGAAGAACCTTTTATTCTGGGTTTGGAACCAGTTGTATCCTTCTTAGAACCATTAAAGGTTCTTTAAGTGCAGAAGGTTCTACATGAACCCCGAGATTACTCAAAGAACCCTTTCCGAACCATTTTTACTGAGAGTGTATGTACAACACTATTAATTGTATATATGCATATCGACAACTATGATTATTGTTTTGAAAATAAATGTTCTTGATCTGCGCAAATCGTTTGCGTTATGTATTCTAGCTAAATGTAAACTACCGGGTGAATATATTATTACAACTGATATAAAAAAAACAGTCTTGGGAAACATAAACATCTACAGTCAGTCGTTGAACGTTTACTGGTTCTGTACTATGGCCAGCTGGTAAGTTTAGTTTGACGAATACAAAGCGGTTTATCGGTCAGTAGCGGGTTAAATTGACAGCTTGCAAATAATAGACACATGTTTCATAGCCGATCACAACTGATACAACAAAAAATAAAATGCTTACCTGTTGCAGAAATATCCCGACACCAAGCTTGAAGCAACTCACGCTAACGATGAATGATCCGATCTGACCTGACCGTCACGTAATTAGTTAATGAACCACTCGGAGTCAACTACAATGTCAGTCTGTCCGCATAAGAGATCGCGATGAGTCAACGAGGAATATGACAAGGTATCATCAAGAGGTGTTGAATTGTCAGACAATAGGATGGAATACAAAAATAAGGAAAGGCGTCAAATAAAGTAGTCATAAATGTCTCACCGTATATCCGATGCTATCTCCAAGTGATCAGTGGGTGGGTGGAGGTATAAATCTGGTTATAACGAGACTGACTTTAGCTTAGGGCCGTCGACGGCGATGCTAAGTAGAGCTATCTCTCTTAATACGTAAGGTATATATGGTAACACGTGTCTGAGGAGACGTGGAGTTAAGATAATGCAAATGTGACCTGTCAGATTTAATTTATATCTGAACATGTGTAAATCTACGTGGCGCTGTTCAAATTCAGTACAGAAATCATTGTGTTGGTAGAAACAATGGTTGCTGCTGGCGAGAGAATCTGATTGAAGCACAATGTCATTCAAATGAAATATTCTTGGCGCTCAAAATGTATTTAATCTCACAATATATTGAAAACGGAAGAAGTTTCAATTTAAATGACAAAATCATTCTTTAACCTTTAACATACAAAAACATGTTAATCCTCCTTTGCTAACATTTCACCTATTTTTTTATCGTGGTTATCACACAAAATTATAAAGTGTTGCTAATATCTTTTTGATTGACCATTTTTTTTCTAATAATACGTACGGTAGCAAACCGATCATAGCAAATCTTAGAGCTCACTAACTACAATGGTGCCCATAATGTGTTATCCACGTGACACATGTGAAGATATGACGTTACAGCGCCATCAAATGAGGAGAAAGATTACTTATTATCTGTAGTGTCTGAGGGCGTCCGTCATAAAAGAAAATCCTTGCGAGCAAATCAGAATGTGTTACTCTATAGCGGACGATACGAACGGTTTTTAAATGTTTTGCCCCTGTAATATTAAAGCATTAAAGCAGTTATATTGCTCTAAATGAAATCATTTTAAGCTGTGTTGACGCCTACCAATTACTAAAAGCCCATTGAGCAATGAAAGAGCTACGTTTGTGGTGACATTGCTTAAAGGTATATGACCCGATCACTTTTTGGGGGGCTATGCATTTTTTTTCACATCAAGATATTTTGGTATCAGAAGAATCCCCATATTTTTCTCATTATGTCTGTAAAATATTAGGGGCCAGAAATGTTTCATTTGGAAATCATAGGCTAAAATTTGGTGAATAACTGCCAAAGGTGGTTAACCACCAACCAGGCTGTGTACAACTCAATGGGCACATGTCTTTTGACCTTGCGCTTCTAAAAATAGAACCATTGGAGTTATGCAACTCAAACTTTGGAATGCAACAATTTAAAGGATGACCTTTCATGTAAAATAGAAAACATCAAGTTGAAAATCGGGTCATCTACCTTTAATATTGTGTGGGCGTGTGAACCGATGTAAAGCGCAACGCTCGGCCGCTGAGCGCAAGCGTTGACCACCGTAGTCCAACCAGGCTGAGTTATGTTGTCGTAGCGGGGCTACTACGCATGTGTGAGCGCACGAAGTTGAGTATGCTGAGTGCCTACTTTTCATGACACCGATCAGAATCTAAGAGGAAATAATTTAGATAAATGTAGCACATTATGTTCCACTCCCTAATCACTTTTATACCGACGATTTAGATATTGCCTGGTCATAAAGTCTCCAAGTCCCAATTTAGGCAGGCTAGTGGTCATGATCTAAAGCACTGTGCTGATGTAAATACAACATGTTTTCTTGCTATAGCCAACAATGACAGCAGACTAGCAGCCTAACAAAAAGCAGACACTTTATAGCCTCAGGGTCTGTAATGCAAATAGTGTTAACACTTTCCACCATACACAAAACAGTGAATTTTTAGAAACAGGCTTTCCCATTTTCAGGGTCTATCTCAAAGATAACTGGACCAATACTAGGCATGTTGGTACCTTTTTCAATGCATTTCTCACGGTGATTCCAAATATGGTAATGTAATTCAACAATTTTGACATTTTTGAAACATTTTGTGCAATTTTTGAATATCGTCTGCACCTGCCTGCGGCGTGGAAAGTGTTAAGGCAGTGGGACATAATGATTTGTCAGCATAAATATGCTTAAATATTCGTAAGGAAACGTTAACACAATCTTGACGTAGTCTGTTTGTTTGCTAAGGTTTTAAAAGGGATTTGATGGTATCTATGATCGATTCTTATATATACAATAAAAAGCACAACTTAGACACTCAACTTGAAAATATTTTAGGTAGTAAATGTCTTGATGTGACGATACAGCGCCCTCCGAAGTGATGACAGCTGTAATGGCGTCGATAGTAAATGAGGGCGTTCGGCGTGGCCAGCGAATAATTTCACACACTAACAAATGATTACTTATAGTTAGTTATAGTTTATTATCACCAAATCGCAGCTAAAAGCTGAATTACATGGTTATTACATTGGTATAAAAACAACAAATTGCACATAGAAATGTATACAAATATAACATCAACATTGAACATTAAAAATGCTAAAAGAGATTAAAAGGTATAAAAATACATAAATAATTAAAGTTATCAGGTAGAAGCTAATATTGCACTGGGTGAAAAGCATGAAAATTGGCAAGTACGTAGCTTTTCATGTGACAAATAAATATTATTTAAAAAAACACAGCATTTTTAAATGACCCAGGGAATGAATCACAAACCTACACAAGAGTCAAATTACCCCCCCCCCCCCCCCCCCCCCCCCCCCTAACAAGCATATTTGCTGCTGCTGATTCAGGAGATTAGTAATGAAAGGGATGGGGCTATTCTATTCCAATATACATGTATTTTGGTTTTGCATCTGGGAACCTGATATTTGCTGGTGTGTCTCAAATTCATCCCGTGGGTCTTATTGTTGCTAGGGAACCAATCGGAACACCTTTCCGAGTCACAACATTTCTGAACAAACTGAAGAAATAAATGTTATCTCCTGTCTTCTAAGTTTTAGGAGTGTCAACTGGTCCAAAGCATCTGTGTAGGATTGATATTGAGCGCCTAGAATGATACGGCATGCCCGTTTCTGCAGGCGCTCAAGTTGATAGGCCTGATCTTTACCGATACTATATACAATGCCAGACAGGGGCGCCATATTCAATTTATAAAAATGGATCGTCACACATGAGTGATCCATGCTTTGTTTCAATATGAGTTACTTTTGAGGCTAAACTTGAGGGACATTTAAATAGGTAAAGAAGTGGTCATGGGCTAATTAATACTGGCTTTCAAAATTGGTAAAATTGAAATTGTCTCTTACTTTTTAACCTCACCAACGCCATCCTCTAATCATGCTAATGTGGAAATGAAATTTAAGGCACTGCTAATTCACACAATTACACTACATTGGCTATTTAAAAGTCATTCAAGTGTGACAAAAAACATTTTCTCCTTCGTATTGAATTAAAATGAAGAATTATTGCTGATTTGAACAACCAGTTAGTCTTGAAAGGAAAACAAGATTATATTAGTACATGTAGACAAGAGATTTGTTTGCACTTTATCGAAAAGGTGAAAATACCATGTCTTACATAATGGAGGGTACCTTGAGTTTGATGAATCCGATATTCATAATCGTAAGTTTTAATGAAAGGGTACAGTATGTTACTGATGATGAAAAAAATAATTGACCTAATGCCATTGATTTGGATGATGAAATAACTTAATGAACTTTGAGCATCGATGGATACTAATCATTCTGAGACAGCCTGTATATATTGTTCCTTTTTAATTACCATACCATTTGTATACGATCATTGTCTTAAAGGTAGATGACCCGATCACATTTTCGTAACACAGAATTATTTCAAACATACGGAGATTTTCATATCATATGAAAGCTTGTATTTTTCTGATCATCATACTGAAATTTGACGGCCTAAATCGGTATAATTACGGAGAAATCGATGAAATAACTTCGACTAGTCATCTTGTATCGGCCTCAAACAACAAAGGATGGAAAACACTCAGCGCCAATTTTTCTTCATGAATTTTCTACTTTTTTGGAGGATATTACAACTATACCTGGTTTACTATACTCATCGCTGGAGATTTCAACTTTCACGTTGATGACCCTAATGATCGGGAAGCTTTACTTTTTTCGGATCTTGTAATCTCATCAGGACTCACACAATACCGTTAAACTTCATCTATAAGCCCCCATTGACTAATAGTTAATAAGCTGAAAATAGATAAAAAGGTATGAGCGCCCTCTTTTGATCTACAGAAATTAGCACGAATGTGTTAAGTGTATTCGATATTCAATACTATACTGTTGTATTACTATCTAAATAATTTCATGGACAGACGAATTGCTCAATTGGTAAAGCGTCAACTTCAGTATCACGGGGTTGGTGGTTCGATTCTTAAATACACCCTTTGCAATTTCTTTTGAAATCCTAGTGATATAGAAATAATGTAAACTTGATTGTACAACTATTACTCAATCATACAAGCTTTATTTTAATTCTTTTAAAAGCAAGCGCATAATTTATTTGATTGTAAAAAGTAATGATCTTAATAGTCTAACCTTTTTATAAGCTAAAACACATTTATACTACAAATTAACTACAGCAAAATGTATTCATTGGCTTATTTTAAATGTTTCACACAGTAATCTTAAACGTTTCCTTCATCATGATTTAAGGGAGAATTATGATGATACATATTAGGTTGGTAGATCAAGTTAAGCAACAAAATGAGTAACTATGCAAACCACTATAATCCTGGTCTCACAGGATTATAATTGAATGGCTATTATTAAATCAATTTATTTCCAATAAGATAGAGGGCCGTCCATTTATACCGACCCATCAATCATACATGTAGTTATAAAACAGTATCTGACATAGCAGTCCCGTTTAGATCAATTGGTAAAGCCGACGTTTGGGCTAGGACAATTGTGATCACAGGTTCCAGATGACAATACCTGGTTCGAATCTCACTTCAAGATTTCTTCTTTTGTAAAGTTTATAAATATTTACGGTGTATATCAAATTCTTAACTTTGTTTTTACCATGAATAAATAGTGTATCTATCTTTGTCTTTAATGTGGGTTTTCCCTCTTTTTTCTTTAATACACTTAACACATTCGTGCTAATTTCTGTAGATCAAAATATGGCGCTTATACCTTTTTATCTATTTTCAGCTTATTAACTATTAGTCAATGGGGGCTTATAGATGAAGTTTAACGGTATGTTACTGGACCAACACATAATAAAGGTCACACACTTGATCTCATCCTCACACGTACTTCTGATAATTTTGTTTCAAATGTTAATACTACTTGCTACTTGCCGTCTGAGCACTCTGCTGTTATATGTAATGTAATTTAAATATTGTACGACCAAAGCCAGCAAAAATGAAAAATTCTTTACGTAAATTGCATGATATAGATGTAGATGTCTTTCGACATGATATATTGAATTCGTCTTTGTACAAATCTCCTTCAACTGATTTAGACGATTTGGTTTGTCAATATGATGACGTTTTAAATGCACTAAAAAACAAACACGCGCCTTTAATAACTCGCACTATAACTTGTCGTCCAAATGCACCTTGGTACAATGATACATTACGTGAAAAGAAACGGCATGTACGCCGCCTTGAGCGACGCTGGATTGCATCTAAACTTGAAATTGACAAGCAAATTTTTAAAGATCAAAGTTATGAGTATACGCGCATGATACAACAGGCAAAACAGGCATATCATACTAAACAATTTGAAGGCTGCAATTCAAAGCAACTGTTTCAAAAAGTCAACAAATTGTGCACACCAAAGGTATCCAAAACGTTACCATCTGATACTAACGATATTTCCCTTGCAGAACATTTTTCTGACTTTTTTGCAAACAAAATTATCAAGGATATTCTTAAAAACTCATCAAACACTGATGTTTCTATTCCAATTTTTGATTCTTGTAATTCTTCATTTTCGGAATTTTCACCAGTTTCAGAGGATTCAGTTAGAGATATTATTATGAAATCTTCTTCAACTTCCTGTAGTCTTGATCCAATTCCTACATGGCTGCTTAAGAAATGTTTGGATGAGCTATTACCAGTCATCACTAAAATTATTAACATGTCTTTTCGAAGTGGTCAATTTCCTGATGTTTTGAAATCTGCTCATATCACTCCTCTTTTGAAGAAACAAAATTTGGATTGTGAGATTTTGAAAAATTATCGGCCTGTTGCCAACCTTAAGTTTCTTGCAAAAACCATTAAGCGTGCTTGTGCATCTCTAATCCACGACTACTTATCATTGAACAATCTTTGTGGTAAAACGCAATCTGCATATAGATCTTGTCATAGTATAGAAACTGCTCTTTTACGTGTATATATTGATTTATTGTTAGCAGTTGATCAAGGCAATGAAGCTGTTTTAATTCTTTTAGATTATTCTGCAGCTTTCGATACTATTAGTCACACTGTTTTTCTAGATCGATTATTTCATAGATATGGTGTTAATGGCACTACCTTGAATTGGTTTAAAACTTATTTTATGAATCGTACACAATCTGTTATCATAAATGACTCGCTATCTAAACCTCATGTACCACTTGAAGGTGTTCCTCAGGGATCTGTCATCGGCCCTTTATCTTTTACTTTGTATACCGCGCCACTTGAAGATCTTATTGAAGCTCATGGTTGTGGAAAAATGATATATGCCGATGATACGCAAGTTTATGTTATTTTGAAAAACTCTGACCATTCAATGATTACCAAACTTGAAAGATGTATCAATGATATCAAGGCCTGGTCTAATGCTAATGATTTAAAATTAAATGAGAACAAAACTGAAGTTATTCATATTACATCTCGTTTCAGAAACTCTTCTAATTTATCACCTGTTGAAATTGCCAATGTTCCCGTACACCCTGTAAAAAGTGCACGTAACCTCGGAGTAATTTTCGAGAGTGATCTTAAAATGAATGCCATGAATATTTGTCGTTCAGCTTCGTTTGCTTTATACAAGATAGGTCGTATTCGGAATTTTCTCAATCAACAATCTACGGAAATACTTATTCATGCTTTTATCACGAGTCGCCTTGATCAATGTAACAGCCTCCTTTATGGTCTTCCGAACTCACACATTGCAAAGTTACAGAGAATACAAAACTCTGCTGCGAGGCTTGTTACACGCACTCGTTATTATGATCACATTGGTATTCATCACATTACACCACTACTTCAGAAGCTTCATTGGTTGCCGGTATCCTACCGTATTATGAACAAAATCATTGTATTAACATACAAATGCATCCATAATTTGGCACCGGTTTATCTTCAAGAACTCATACAGGAATACGAACCATCTCGAAATTTACGATCGGCTTCAAAACAACAACTTATCATTGCCTCTGTGTCAACTTTAACCTATGGTCATCGTTCATTTCGTTATGCTTCAGCTGAACTTTGGAATCAACTTCCGCTTCACATCAAGAACTGTAAAACTCTAAGCCATTTCAAATCGTCTCTTAAGACACACTTATTTACAATTGCTTTTGATGATTGATTACCCTGTACAATGTTTTTGTATGTTCATCCACTTATTGTATTATTCTTATATTGTAATGTAATTTTTGTTATGTTATTTGTTAAGCGCTTTGAGACTTCGGTGGGAGGCGCTTTAAAAGCACCGTTTTATTAGTATTATTATTATTATTAGTATTATTATTATTATTATTATTATTATTATAACGTCGAATTACCGCGAATGGTGGTAACCACCGATAAAGTTTGTGTACTACTCAATGGGTACAGTTCACAGCATCTTGTGCGTCTAAAATAAGAACCATTAGAAGCTATGCAACTCAAACTTTGGAACACGACTTTTTTAAGGATGACCTTTCATGTAGAATAGAAAAATTCAAGTTGAAAATCGGAACATCTACCTTTAATATATTTTAAGCCTATTTTCATCACTTTTTTGGTAAGTGAAGTTCATCACAGATTTAAAGATAATAATATTGGTAATTTGAAAAGCATGGGAATCATCACAATCTAAAGATGGGGAATATTAACCAAGGGTATTTTAAATCCAAATGAAGTTATTACTTCATTTCATGATTTAATCACAAATATATTTATATTTAATCACAAATATATTTATATTTAATCACAAATATATTTATATTTAATCACAAACTGATCGCTAGTGTTAACACCATTGATTGTGTATTCTCATTTTCAATGTGTCAAAAGCCTACGATCAGAGAGACATCTTTTCGCCTGACGATTGGACAAAATTACCGTATGGGATTGTCCATGAAACTCAGAGTAGCGATAATATTCCGGAAGGTATATACCTCTGAATGTGTATACGCTCTACCGTTTACGGTATTGAGCAATTTGTTCAATGGCTAGTCTAACCAGAAACGGTTGTCAATACATAATCACAAATATATTTATATTTAATCACAAATATATTTATATTCTTATAAGAACAATAAATACCTTTTCTGATTACTTTAATTGGAGATGGTTTAGTTTATCAGCGTTTCAAAATTAGATCATTTTGCTTAAAGATATACGGTATGTCTGATCATGACTTTTTCTTTTAAATAAATGTTTTATTGAATTCGGGTGTCGATGTCATAAGCCCCAGAGTGATATTGTCGCTAAATAGACATCATTAAATTGTCGCTTAGATACATGCATGCGTGCAATTATAATGAATAATTCCCATCGGGAATAGTGTACTCTACAATGCTTTAGGTCCCGGACACGATTATTTTTTTCGTACATGAGTTAAGCCTTTCCACTCTAGGGGTTGATTATCCTGTGCATCCCATGAAACTGAGGGGTTTGTGTATATTCTACTATAAAGTTTAGAGGGAAACTCAAGTTGAAATTTACCATATTTCTAGATGGTTTCAAGAGAAATAAAAAACATTAAACTTGTGAGGAATATAGTTTACTTCACTATACAACAAACTGCATTTCATTTGGATGAGAAATAGTTTTTTTGTTATGTCATGTCAAAATAAAGACTAATGTGTCAAACGAAATTCAAGGAAGACCCATTTCTTGTTCAGTGCACACTTGCCCTATATACAACAAAAGGATGACTCAAGTAGTTCAAACAAGGAAACAAAAGAATACCAGTTAGTGTTACCAGGTCCTTGCACTGTACATTTCCCATACACTTCACTAATTCCCTTTACAATAACAGTAGTAATACACACACACACCCCCACCCATAGTAAACTGCTCACAAAAAGTATCGAAACACATAGAAATGATCTAATATATAACGGCTCGAAAGGGTATGCATTAATCGAAGCAAATAACCAAGTGCATCATTTTGTTCTACGTATTTTGACACCTCGATCGTTGAGATACGATGTTGCGGAGCGGAGTTATTGTCATTTCAATGATCGTGGGTCCAGTTTCAAAAGTGACACTCATCCCTATTGAAAAACACGAATTTGATAATTCTAAACAGTAATGCAAACCTCTTTCTATAGGATGATTGTCACTTTTGTAACTGGACCCACGACCATTGAAATGACAATAACTCCGCTCCGCAACATCGTATCTCATCGATCGAGGTGTCAAAATACGCAGAACAAAATTATGCACTTGGTTATTTGCTTCGATTAATGTATACCCTTTCGAGCCGTTATATATTGAATCATTTCTATGTGTTTCGATACTTTTGTATGTATTGTATGAACAGCAATATTTTATTATTTTCTTCATTCTGCCTTATTATAATATATAGTTACAAATGATGTTAAGAACTTTATTTATACACACTTTGAGATATTTTTTCTCGTTTACAATATCACACTCATGTCTCATAATTTCTGTATCAATTTACGTATACAATCTCAATAATTGCCATTTAAGATCGCTACATGTATATGCAAACATCTCACTGGGTAAAATTCTCAAGGGTGAAAAATTAAATTGATGGCCAAAATGTGTGCTGGCGTAGTGTAAAAAATGGAATTTCTTAACTTTTTTCACTCTTGAGACTTATTTTGAAAGGTGATCAAAATTGAAGGGTATTTCACTTCACCGTTTGTAATAGGGTGAGTGAAAACACCTGAGTAAAATAGTGTCAATGAATATGAATCATTTTATAAATGCCCCCCCCCCCCCCCCCCCCCCCCCCGTCAGGAATCCAAGACAAATTGGTAGGTGATTTTAGTCTCAGCCGTATTGATTTAGAACAAAAAGAATCTCCATCAATGGCAAAATAATTGTACTATAGCAAAATCATATTCAAATGGTCAAGTAATGAATAGCATGGTATAAACAATTGTCACATATTATATTCAATGCAACTTCGTTTCTATTAGACATAACAACAACTGCTATGCGGGCAAATTGATTCGATCGGTCAGACTTTTGGCTTTCTTATTTTCCTATGAAAATGACCGTAAAATTGTTTAAACATTTTAACGATTTTTCGATAAGAATAAAAAGTCAGTATTCATTTGTACGTGAAATTTTTTTTACCAATTTCTAAAAATCTGGCTGGGCCCGTACAACAGAAATTCAAGAATCCGAGAATCAATTCTCACCGGTAAAGTTGCGAGAATCTAAATTTAAATTGATTGTCGTAAATAATCTGTCTAATCATATTATTTGAATGGAGAAGAATCAATACATTCTTGCAAAATCTTTTGCGAGAATCTAAATGGATTCTCGCAACCTTTGACAAAGTTCTGACCCTGTTTTCCTATGGGTGGATGGACCATTTATAGATGGTTCCTTTTTTTTCTCAAAACAAAACACACTAATTTTCCAAATCAAAATATTAAATTTTCATAACAAATATAGGAATTTTAAAACCATGAAATGATTATGGCAAACAGAGCAGGATTTTTCCATCGCTTACTGTACGGACTCATTTTATGAATACATGTTTCCATTTGCAAAGCAGAACATAAATGTCCCTAGACAAGGCCTAATAAAAAAAAAAGTTGTTTCCGGTTACATGCTGACAAAGAAGAGGGTCGGTCAAAGTGTTGGAGGTAGGTAAACTGGTCTTTTAGCATGCAAGTGGTGCCAACCGTCGCTTGTATATGTGAGGGGTACTAACATATGAACTGACTGACACTATGCACGTATATAATATATGCAACATACACAACAGTTGCAGGTTTGGGAATGTATATCAGTATTCAGTACCTCTCACATTTTTGCGATCTTCCCAGTAAATCAAAGAGGAGACCCCGTCAAAAGGTACTGCCTTGAAGTGGTGGCGGGCTTAGCGTGTTACGAAAAGTACCGAGTTGACAAATGTGTTCATCTTTCACTTTGATTTTTCATTTCCATTTCATACATATACTACACACAAATGTACACATCTTGTATACATCATTTCTTTTCATCATTTGTATTTATAAACTCTGTTTTTCAACGTCAAAGTGAATGTATAATACAAACCTACGAGGTGTGCAACCATTATCTTTTCGTACAAAAATCAATATCATTCTTCTGTTAAGTATAAGGCAGTAAAGAGATTATGGTTAGCAGTATGGTTACCAATTTTGTACCAAAATAAAAATTATATGTAAAATTATTGGAAATCGATTGAGCATTTTAAATTTTAAAAAAAAACAGCAGCAAAGTGACACTTCTTATTTTTCCAAATAGTTGGTTCATGTAAACTTTGTAAGTTTATGCATTATCAAATTAAAAGATTCTCGCAAAATCCTTTGTGGAATCGGATGGTCCTACTCCTATGTATGCCAATAGAAAGGCAGTGAAAGACTCAACATTATTAGTAATTACAAGCACACACATGTAACGGAGCCTTCAAGGTTTTTGTGAACGAAACGGGGTAAATGAAATAAAAACCAAAGCAAAAGTATTGAAAAGAATTGATGTTCGTAACAAATTTGGATCAAAAAGAAAAGAAAACATATTCTCAAATTCTTTAAATGATTAGTGGTAAATGTACAAAGCAGGATTTTACGTCGCCTAATATACAGATCCATGATTACATTTTATCATCTTCAATTTTAAAAGCAGACAATAAATATCTAAATACATTTTTTACACAAGTCATCATGGGTTACATTCTTGAGAGTGAAAAACAAAATGATGCGCAAAATGTGTGCTTGCGCAGTATTTTTGGCAATAAAACATTACCCTTGAGAAACATTTTGAAGGGCGAAAATAAAAAGTGAAGGGTATTTCACCCTTTGTATAGGGTGAGTGAAAACAAACCTTATTCATTTTTTTGTTCTAAAGGTGTACAACATAACATGAGAAGTAAATTATCACAAACAATATGTTTGTATTTTTAAAAAGAAATCATGGTTTTTATACAATACTATAAAGCTGGTTATGGCCATCAATGTGTTTATTACCAAAATACAAAAATAAATCAGAAAATAATCTGAAATGGCCAAGTATGTGTGACACCCTTGCTGTTTACAGAGAGTTGAATCTAGGAAGGGGGGACTTACACCCTCAAAACTGAATATTTTTGGCGTAAGTGTAAGAAATTTTGTAAAGAGGAAACATTTTTGATTTTTGAAGAATTTCACTGACGTTTTCCCCCAAAAGAACACCAAGTGACATACATGAAAGTCACAAGTCACAGCCAAATTTACCGTCTTCCAGGACCATGAAAATCGACAACATTTTTGCACGGTTGTTTCCACGCAGCTGCTTGTAAAGTGTGAAAGCGCATCATACAAGGAAATGGGCACAGAGCAACTTCACATACCCCGCACTTGTATTGTGTTTGATGGCGCTTGGCTGCAGACGAACACACAACACAGTTAGGCATGGACTGCTTACCACTTGGTGTTCTCTCTGGGTTGACTTCAGTGAAATGTGCCCCTGCTCCAAATCGCACCTGCAGGGCTCTACCAAGACGATCTAAACCCATCCCACCATTTACATTTGGGGCTGGGCCGCGCTGGGGGCCTCTGTTGCAGAACCATCAAGCATACAGTTTACCACTCGCAATCGAAATTTGTTGCGATCTACGCGCTTCCCTGGATTCAACTCTCTGTATATTACGAGGGCATTACACATTCTTACTTCGAGAAGACCAAACAGAATCTTCTTCCACCATTTCACTGACTTGTTTAAATTGATCCGCTAAATCTACACCACGCATATATCGGGTGCACAGCTCGACGGCATTCGGTTTGACACGCTCTTGCCATCCATATGGGTCATTCTTACACCGGGTCTTTTTTATGAAGGTCTCATCTGTATGGACGGTGGTGATGAGGGTGACCAGGTTTCTGTCTTGCCATGAGAAATATGTACACTCGCCGGATTTAATCATCACTGGGGGTCCTTTTTTGTAGGGTTTGCTTGCTTGATGACATCAGGTGTCCCAATCCTGTTTCGTCGCAAAGTTCCACAGGCACCTGTTCTTTTTGTGGCAAGGTCTTCGAATAGAGTGTGTGAAGAAAAGTAGTTGTCACAATAAAGGTGGTGATTCTTGTCTAGGACACCTGCAGAGTCTAACAAGTCACCTCACCTTTTTTTCTAAAATATCCAACCACAGAAATACCATAATTCAAAATTAATTATTATTTTGATTGAAAAAACACGCCCCAACTTTTGGAAAATATATTAGATTTTTTCAAAATTAAAAATTATGGGTCAGGCATGCCTGTAAAACAGGTTTTCCTTCTTTTTGGTGCCTTGTAGGCCTACATGTATTCAACCTGTTTATTATAGTACATTACATTTCTGATATTTTCAAACAATTTGTTCTTCATACTCTGTGATTTTGACAAAAAAATGTGTTTGATTTTGTTGGACACACTCTTTCAAAAAAGATAAACCACCAAACCCCAAGTAACCAAACGAGAAGATAAAGTCATAAAATCAAACAAGTTGTACGTAATCTATTGTTTTTTCAACACGTCGATTGTGTCGTTAATTAATCATTCATATAATTATTTTCTCTTTTAGTAAAGTCGTAAATTCAAAATGACGCCTGTGTTGATAAACAATAGAATACAAAAAACCGCTTTCATTATATCGGTTTTAAAAAGACTAAAATTGCGTGGCTTTTGTAAATGAATGTACATGTTTTTCTCTTCGTTAACACAGGTGTGGCAACACGCGTCGATTGTGTCGTTAATTAATCATTCATATATTATTTTCTCTTTTAGTAAAGTCGTAAATTCAAAATGACGCCTGTGTTGATAAACAATAGAATACAAAAAAACGCTTTCATTATATCGGTTTTAAAAAGACTTAAATTGCGTGGCTTTTGTAAATGACAAAATTACGAGGATTATAAAATATTCAATGAAAGTATAAACAATGGTCATGTCCAGATTTAGCGACTCCGCACTTTTCGCTCTTATTTTATTTTCATTTCAAAAACACACAAATATTTCTGTAAAATAATCCGAATTTTTGATTATTTCCCGCATTTTTCATTGACCAAGAAGAAAAAACACCTTCTCTCAAACCACGCATTATTGACCATTTATCGCACTATTTATTTTCAACGCTTTTATTTTATTTTCATTTCTTCAAAACCAAATATTTCACTAAAATAATCCGCACTTTTGATCATTTTCCGCATTTTTCATTGACCAAGAAAAACACACACCTTCCTTTAAACCACGCATTATTGACCATTTATCGCACTATTTATTTTCAACGCTTCTTCAAAAACAAACATTTCTGTAAAATAATCCGCATTTTTGATAATGTCCGCATTTTTCATTGACCAAATAAAAAAAACACCTTTCCCTTAAGCCATGCATTATTGGTCATTTATCGCACTATTTATTTTCAACATTTCATATTATTTTTTATTCTTCAAAAACGAACATATCTGTAAAGTTACCCGCACATTTCACCAGTTTCCGCACTTTTCACTTTTATTCTTTTTCTTCATTTCTTCAAAAACATTAATCGCACTATTTATTTTCAACATTTTTATATTATTTTCATTTCTTCAAAAACAAACATTTCTGTAAAATAATCCGCATTTTTTTATCATTTTCCGCATTTTTCATTGACTGACATTTTTATATTATTTTCATTTCTTCAAAAACGAACAAGTCTGTAAAATAACCCGCACTATTCACTAGTTTCCGCACTTTTCATTGACCAAGAAAAAATATTAAACAAAAATGTTGAAAATAAATAGTGCGATAAATGGTGAAAAGTGCGAGGTTTGAGAGAAGGTGTGTTTTTCGTTTTTCTGGGTCAATGAAAAGTGCGGAAACTAGTGAAAAGTGCGGGTTATTTTACGGACATGTTGGTTTTTGAAGAAATGGAAATTAAATAAGATGAATGAATTTTAAAAAAAAATGAATATAAATAGTGCGTAAAATAATAAAAAGTTCAGAGTTCAATAAGTTGTGTTACCTTTTTTTCTTGGTTATTGAAAAAGTGCTGAAACTGGTGAAATATGCGGGTTATTTTACGAAGATGTTCGTTTTTTAAATAAATGAAAATGAAATGAGAATGATGAAATTAAGCAGTGCGTAAAATGATCAAAAGAGCGTGGTTTCAATTAAGGCGTGTTACTTTTTTTCTGGTCAGTAAAAAGTGCGGAAACTGGTGAAAACTGCAGGTTATTCTACAGATATGCTCGTTTTTGAAGAAATGAAAATAATATAAAAATGTTGAAAAAATGTTGAGAGAAGGTGTGTTTTTCTTTTTTCTTGGTCAATGAAAAGTGCGGAAACTAGTGAAAGTGCGGGTTATTTTACAGACATGTTGGTTTTTGAAGAAATGGAAATTAAATAAGATTAATGAATATAAATAGTGCGTAAACTAATAAAAAGTTCAGAGTTCAAGTAAGTTGTGTTACGTTTTTTCTTGGTTATTGAAAAGTGCTGAATCTGGTGAAAAATGCGGGTTATTTAACGAAGATGTTCGTTTTTGAATAAATGAAAATGAAATGAGAATGATGAAATTAAGCAGTGCGTAAAATGATCAAAAGTGCGTGGTTTCAATTAAGGCGTGTTACTTTTTTTCTGGTCAGTAAAAAGTGCGGAAACTGGTGAAAACTGCAGGTTATTTTACAGATATGCTCGTTTTTGAAGAAATGAAAATAATATAAAAATGTTGAAAATAAATAGTGCCTTAAATGGTGAAAAGTGCGGGTTATTTACAGACATATTCGTTTTTGAAGAAATGAAAATAATGTAAAAATGTTTAAAATAAATAGTGCGATAAATGGTGAAAAGTACGGGGTTTGAGAGAAGGTTTGTTTTTCCTTTTTCTTGGTCAATGAAAATGCGGAAACTGGTGAAAAGTGCGTGTGATTTTATGGATATGTTCTTTTTTGAAGAAATGAAAATAATATAAAAACGTTGAAAATAAATAGTGCGATAAATAGTAAAAAGTGCGGGGTTTGAAAGAAGGAGTTTTTTCTTTTTTCTTGGTCAATGAAAAGTGCGGAAACTGGTGAAAAGTGCGGGTGTTTTTACAGACATGTTGGTTTTTGAAGAAATGGAAATTATTAAGAATACAGTAATGAATATAAATAGTGCGTAAAATGGTAAAAAGTTCAGATTTCAAATGAGTTGTGTTACTTATTTTCTTCTTGGTATTGAAAAGTGCTGAAACTGGTAAAAAATGCGGGTTATTTTAATAAATGAAAATGAAATGGAGAATGATGAAATTAAGCAGTGCGTAAAATGATCAAAAGTGCGTGGTTTCTGAATTTAGTTTTTGAATAAATGAAAATGAAATGAAGAAGGATGAAATTAAGCAGTGCGTAAAATGATCAAAAGTGCGTGGTTTCAATTAAAGGTAGATGGCCATTGATTTGGATGATGAAATAACTTAATGAACTTTGAGCATCGATGGATACTTATCATTCTGGGACAGCCTGTATATATTGTTCCTTTTTAATTACCATACCATTTGTATACGATCATTGTCTTAAAGGTAGATGACTCGATCACATTTTCGTAACACAGAATTATATTAAACATACGGAGATTTTCATATCATGTGAAAGCTCGTATTTTTCTCATCATCATACTGAAATTTGACGGCCTAAATCGGTATAATTACGGAGAAATCGATGAAATAACGTCGAATTACCGCGAATGGTGGTAACCACCGATATAGTTTGTGTACTACTCAATGGGTACAGTTCACCGCATCTTGTGCGTCTAAAATAAGAACCATTAGAGCTATGCAACTCAAACTTGCGACATTTTGAAGGATGACCTTTCATGTAGAATAGAAAACCGGAACATCTACCTTTAAGGCGTGTTACTTTTTTTTCTTGTCACTAAAAAGTGCGGAAACTGGTGAAAGTGCGGGTTATTGTACAGTTATGTTCGTTTTTGAAGAAATGAAAATAATATAAAAATGTTGAAAATAAATAGTGCCATAAATGGTGAAAAGTGCGGGGTTTGAGAGAAGGTTTGTTTTCCTTTTTCTTGGTCAATGAAAATGCGGAAACTAGTGAAAAGTGCGGGTTATTTTACGGATATGTTCGTTTTTGAATAAATGAAAATGAAATAAGAATGATGAAATTAAGCTATGCATAAAATTATCAAAAGTGCGTCTTTTCAATGAAGGCGTGTTACCTTTTTTTCTGGTCAGTGAAAAGTGTGGAAACTGGTGAAAAATGCGGGTTATTCTACGGAGATGTTCGTTTTTGATGAAATGAACATGAAATAAGAATGATGAAATTAAGCAGCGAGTAAAATACTAAAAAGTGCGTGGTTTCAATAAAGGTGTATTATTTTTGTCCTACTGGTCATGTCAAAAGTGCGAAAACTGGTGAAAAGTGCGGGTTATTTTACTGATATGGTCGTTTTTGAATAAATGAAAATGAAATAAGGATGATGACATTAAGCTATGCGTAAAATTATCAAAAGTGCGTGGTTTGTTTCAATGAAGGCGTGTTCTTTTTTTTCTGGTCAGTGAAAAGTGCGGAAACTGGTGAAAAATGCGGGTTATTTCCCACCCGCACTGAAGAATTTACATAAAGAATAACGTTTGATAGGGTTTGTTAGGTCGTGTCCGTCTTTCTCCATGTGTCCTGATGCTCGACCCACTATTTTAGCGACTTTTTTATATATATTGTTTGTGTTTACTGTGTTATATGCTATCATATATGTTGTTAAGCGCCTTGAGGCCCCTTTTGGGCTAAGGGCGCTATATAAGCGCTTGGTATTATTATTATTATTATTAGTGGTTTTTTTTGAAAGTTTTTTGAAAGTTCCATGTTCAATTCGATGAGTAGGCCTATATTATATCATAGACAGGGCTGTTCATTTATGTCTCGGGTACTACACCCCACCCCCTACTCCCCGACAAACATTCAGACGGAGTCCATTTTATAGTCCCATCCCGAACGTTGGGTGGAGATAATTAATTATTGCATAACTTCGGAATCTAAAACATTTGGAGTTCCTTATCCGAGACAAATCGTTTCAACCCTCCACTGCATCTTTACAATATGCGATGCAGTGTGCATGTAATTTAATATAATAGTCAATGTAATGCATGTAATGGTACATACCCCTTTTAAACGAAAATGCAAGCTATAATATAAAACATTTAAAGTGAAAATTAAATATTTGACTACTGTTTGACGGTCAATATTCGGAAATTCAGCCCAACTGTATGGTTTAAATCATTTTTTATAGTATTAAAATTGATTACACAAATAAAGTGTCTGCAACAGCTACATGATTTATGTCAGTTTCATTTGTTTTTTATCTTTGTTTCAATCACTTAACTATCATACACGTGAACGGCGTTATCCAAGAATAATACAATTAAAAATAGCATATAAAGTTATCTTTATATAATTTCAAAACAAGTTTTGGAAAAAGGTACAAAATTAAAAGCACATAGTTGTCAAAAGCGTTGATTCAATCAAAGCAAGAGATTTGTTGAGGCTAAAAAAATCAAATTCATTATTCAGTCGCATAGCTTGTCAAATATTGTTATGGAAGACCTCTCAACAACAAAAAAACCCAATAATTTGTATATCATATTCGGACTTAGTTAGGGATGCAATGACACTGCCAATGCAATATGACACTAGATAACGCCATTCACCAAGTGAAAGACCCCATATAAAACACCTGAATTACATGGTTTCGTGCGTAAAAATGTCAGCAGTGGTGTTCGCAAACATTATTGTTCTAGTAACTTTTGGGTCATCAAAAACAATCAAAGTAAGCAGATTTGAAACAATTTATTTTCATAATTTTCCAAAGCTGAAGTGGTCCCATTTTTGTGGAATGGCCCTTATGTTGTTCGATTCGATTGTTTTAAAGGTATATGTTCCGATCACTCTGTGGGGGCTCTGATTTTTTTCTTTCACATCAAGATATTTTGATATCAGAAGAATCCCCATATTTTTCTCATTATGTCTGTAAAATGTTAGGGGCCAGAAAGGTTCCATTTAGAAATGATAGGTTATAATGTGGTGAATCACTGCCAAAGGTGGTTAACCACCAACCAGTTTGTGTATTACTCAATGGACTATTTTTTAGTGACATTGTGCTTCTTAAAATAGAACCGTTGAAGTTATTTAACTCAAACTTTGGAATGTGACAATTTTAAGGATGGCCTTTTATGTAAAATAGAAAACATCAAGTTGAAAATCGGGCCAGCAATCGGAACATCTACCTTTAAAAAGACTTTATGGGCAAAATTGTTTTTTTAGTTGTTTATATTAAGGCTATTCTGTGAAATAAACCATAAAAGGACTTAAACGAACAATAGAGTGACAAATATTAAGGATGCGGATTGAAAGGTTCGTATGTGCAGATATTTAAAAAAAGAAACGCTAAAATCATAAAATCGTCTGAGCAAATTCCGCCAGATTAATGTTGGTACAATATATGACGGAGCCTACAACACATGCCTTAAATAAATAGGGGTTCCTAAAACATGAAATGGATGGTCTTTGATCAAAATAGTAAGATCATAATATAGTAACAGAAGATGAAGAATTTCTATTACCTAAATATAGCTCTGACCGCTGACATACCATCCTTTCAAGTAGCCTATGCGTTTGACACTATAGAGGGCTCTTGTACATAAAAATGTGTTAGTCACACAAGGAAAGGGTTTCCAATACATTTTGGTATCATGCCAGGTCGTAAATCTTTTTCAAGCGGTATTCTTTGTTGAAAGTAATTGGCCAATTATAGAAACCGAAAGTGATGTTGATTGACAGTTGATATTTCCCAGAGGCTCCACCACTGACCTCAGGACGGAGTTAACTGAGGTTTTCATGACTTCTATTGAAATTACCTATGTCCGTATAAAACTCAGTGGTGTCAGAGGTATATTCAGAAAAAGTGCTGGATAGTTCTGGACGGACTCTGGACGGACTCATGATATTGGAACATCGTACAATTTATTTTTGATAGGGATGGAGATGTTCGGGTTTGAATAAATAAAAATGAAATAAGAATGATGACATTAAGCTATGCGTAAAATTATCAAAAGTGTGTGGTTTGTTTCAATGAAGGAGTGTTCTTTTTTTTCTGGTCAGTGAAAAGTGCGGAAACTGGTGAAAAATGCGGGTTATTTTACGGAGATGTTCGGTTTTTTTACTTCTTGATGATCGAAATCAGAATATGGTCTATAGTGCGGGCTTCATGGGGTTGTTCGTTTTTGAAAATAAATGTAAAAAAGAGGGGAAAAGGTTGACAACCGAAAATGTTAAAAGGTGCGAAGTTGGATTGAAGGTGTATCAGTTTTTTTAAATCATATAATTTAGTATTAATGTTGAATGTCGGTCTAAATCAAGACAGCGGAATCTTCAAGATTGTTAAAAGTGTGGGTTCTTACACGCGCGGCTACGGAAAATAACCCGTCCTAAATCATGACATATATGGATACATCATGACATATATGATCATATCACAGCCAAACAATCATAGAAATAACTGATTTATTCACACAATGTAGCTAGATCAATCAATCAATCAATCAATCAATCAATCAATCAATCAATCAATCAATCAATCAATCAATCAATCAATCAATCAATCAATCAATCAATCAATCAATCAAATTTATATAGCGCCAGAACCAAGAAACTTGTACTAAGGCGCTTTGGCACAATGTACCACGGAGAAAACTACTTTACAAAAGCATGTTCAAAAAGATGACATTTTAAAAGTCGTTTAAATATGTTGATGGAATCTGCATTTCTGATATGTTCAGGAAGCCGGTTCCATTGACGAGGAGCATAGGATGAGAAGGCACGATCAGCAAATGTGATAAGGTGAGTTCTGGGTTCAAACAAATGTGGTGCAGAAGAGGTGGAGCGTAGCCACCTGCGACCAGTCTGAACATGGAGCAAGTTTGCAAGATAGTCAGGTGTTTGTTGATGGAGAGATTTATATGTGAGGATTAAAATCTTGAAATCAATCCTATACTCAATCGGAAGCCAATGAAGGTGAACAAGATCTTGAGATATAGGGTCATACTTTCTCTTTTTCATCACCAACAATAGGCTTTCACATGATACCTAAACCATTGCACATTTAGTTGTTGAGTTAATAGAGAGAGGTGGATGATTCGTCACCAAAAATGCAACGCCACCGTCCGTTTTGGATGGTGAGTTCACAACCGGGTTCAAAACACATCCGCGCGAATACACTGTTAAGACCCTGTCACACCATAGCGTATGGCCTGAACGTGGCCTGAACGTATGCCGACGTATTCAAAAAATAGCTCGAAAATTGTCAGAGTCCAAGAATGTCCAACTTCCCAACGAATTGCGTAGGAAAAGTCGACATCGGTGATGGAATGGACGTATCCATAGCGTATCCATAGCGTATTTTACGTATACATAGCGTATGAGCAACGTATTGATAGCGTATCACTAACTTATAACAAACTTATCACAGCGTATCACAGCGTATGCGATCGGCGAACGTATACCAACGTATGCTTAACGTATTCGAAGCGTATGTCTGTCGTGTTCGACGTATCCTCAGCGTATCCTCGGCGTACAACGAACACGTGACTTATGCCGCTGCAGAAATTGAGTTTCGCACACGACGGGACAAGTGTTGCCAGTTCAAGTAAACGCAGCCTAGATGATAACTATTAAAATATTTAGAAGGGTAAATCTATAGGTCCAACCTATAACTTACGACGAGTAACGTACCTCTAACGTATGTCAGCGTATGTCAACGTATGTATACCGTACCACGAACCTATCGGGAACTTATACAGAACGTAAGTTAAGCACACGTATACCAACTTACGAGTAACGTACGAGTAACGTACCACTAACGTATGTCAGCGTATATTTAACGTACCACAAACTTACCGGGAACTTATGCAGAACGTATTAAGCACACGTTGAGTACGCGGGCTCGACGTGTTCCAAATTGTCACAGCGTATCACAGCGTGCTCTTAACGTAAACGACGTATCCCCAACATACCCCTAACTTATATCAGCGTACACCAACGTACACCAACGAATTTTTCGATATTTCGCATACGTTGGCATACGTTGAGGCGATACGTTATGGTGTGACAGGGCCTTTAACGTCGGCATACGTTCAGGCGATCATACGCCGAGGTGTTACAGCCCCATATGCAATTCGTAGGGAAGTTGGAGGTTCTTGGACTCTGACAATTTTCGAGCTATTTTGTGTATACGTTGGCATACGTTTAGGCCATATGCCATGGTGTGACAGGGCCTTAAAGTAACTTAAGAATAACAATTTGAACACTGAGCAAAAAATTGAGATAAATTGTATCCTGCAAAGGATAGCTCTTCGTTATTTCAAAACATTCTCACCACTTCCAATAGTGTCCACATTAAGATAATGCCTGTAATGGTCATACAAATTCTAAAACAAATTATCATGTAACACTTCTGTTCCTTTGCAGTTTAATTTACATACATGCATGTGCTGCCAATAATTCACTTTATAACTTGTAACATCTGAGTTTGAACAGGTTCATATACATGTGTGTATATAAAAATGCACTAGCTTTAAGTATTGTAATGCCATACAAGTAGAAACCAAACTTGAAGTACTGTAGAGTTCCCATTGTGAAGAACACATGAGGCTGATAAGTTTGTCACGGACGGACATTTTTTGCAAAACACGGGAGGAAATGGATTATTAACACAAACTACCTGCACTTATTCAAATGTTTTATATATTATGTTGAAGAGTGTCATCAACTTCATTGAAATTGATTAAAATGTTGGTGGGTGTGGTTTGTTACTAAAAATAGACACAGTTAAATATTTGCCTCACGAACGGACAATATAGAAATAGGGTCCTCTACTTTTACGTAGTCTTTCGTCATTTCTATCTAAACCATTGTTTTCTGGGCTAAACTAATTTGCATAAGCATACTCACAGAGGACAAGTTCATTTTTTAGTAAGATGGGTGGGCTTCAACTGTGCAAAATACTCACAGGCTTGAATAGTGTCCGTCCGTGACAAAATTTGTGTCCGTCCGTGACGAGTTTCGTAATTGATTTTACTAATTTGATGGTGCCATTGTTAGATTACATTCTTGCATTGAAAGGGGGTATAAAGGGGAAATAGCTCACAATGTTTTTAGTTTTCTTCTCTGTCCTTACAAGTTGTTAAAAAACGTTAACATTTTTTTGTGTCACGGACGGACATGTCCCTCATCGAAATGTTAACTCCAGGGTAATGTAACCTTTTCCCACACATTTTTTTATTATTTAATAGATACATGTCTCATCTATCAACATAGCATAAAAAACCTGAGAATTATTCATTAACATAAAAATATGGCAAGGTCATCTTCTACTTATAATGTCCGCTCGGACCCATTTTGTTTTCACCCCCTTGGCAATAATGGATCGCTCCAAAAAAAAATTACGTTTTAAAAAGTTTAAGTTAGCCAAGATGTTGTTCAACATAATTAGGTACAATTCAAATTCAATATCAGAAATTTATTTATTCACACCTATGTTAACCTTAAATTGATCAGCCTCATTAAGTTATTTCATCATCACAATCATTGCCATTAGGTCAGTTATTTTTTCATCATCAGTAACATACTGTACCCTTTCATTAAAACTCACGATTATGAATATCGAATTCATCAAACTCAAGGTACCCTCCATTATGTAAGACATGGTATTTTCACCTTTTCGATAAAGTGCAAACAAATCTCTTGTCTACATGTACTAATCTTGTTTTCCTTTCAAGACTAACTGGTTGTTCAAATCAGCAATAATTCTTAATTTTCATTCAATACGAAGGGGAAAATGGTTTTTGTCACATTTTGATTATTATAAATAGCCAATGAAGTGTAATTGTGTGAATTAGCAGTGACTTTAATTTCATTTCCACATTAGAGGATGGCGTTGGTGAGGTTAAAAAGTAAGAGACAATTTCAATTTTACCAATTTTGAAAGCCAGTATTAATTACCCATGACCACTTCTTTACCTTTTTAAATGTCTCTCAAGTGTAGCCTCAAAAGTAACTCATATTGAAACAAAGCATGGGATCTATCATTGTTTAAAAAGTTGATACTTTTTTTGAAAGTGAGAAAACGATTCGTGAGGAATTAGGATAGCTTCGGGAAAAGGGTCCAATTGTTCAACCCGTTAATCGTGCCGTATCTACCGTTCTGCGCACGCTCATAATATCTGCCTGGATACGAACATAGGCGACACAGCTGTGTGATTGGATTGGGTTTTTTTATTAAAAAACAAAGGATTTTGAGGAATAAAATTAACAAAAGAATGCAAAGCCACTTGTATATAAACTCGTGTATCCCGCTAGTTCTGACAGTTGTTTCAATCGCATCAAACAGCTTCGAGCTCAAACCGCACCCACAACAGTATCTACGGAGTCAAAACGAAGGTAAGAACAAGTATTGATCTCAAATGAATGTATGTACGTTATTACTTACGACTGTCAGTGACTGTTTACTTAGTTCTCTGGGTGAACTGCATTGCTGAGTATAAAAGTATGTATCTTTCCTCAGAGTAATGCACATTAACGGTGAAGAAAACAATATATGCTTCTGACCGGATTCGAACCACCTGAACAACGCCCCTGTTATTACGCTACAGAGGAAACTACCAGATGAGCGCAACATTATTGGTATTAAGTTCAAAATTGTCCTTTTAATTATCTAGAGGAAATTATCAGGACGATGATTTTAGAAGTATTTACTTGGTTCTCTGGGCTGGGTTTGATCTAGAATGATTCAATTATACATCTTTTCCAGAGTAGGATTTTGACCGGAATAGAACGGGCAACCTTTGTATCAATAGATATTGCGCTCCCCTATCAGTGTAAGCTTCTGTAAGCAAGCGCGTTGTTTAATGATACAGAGGTTGCCGATCGAATCTGGTCAGAAATAAATAATATTTATTAATATAAATACATCGTTCTGATGACTAGCAAATTTCGAATATAACTTATTGCAGTTTCATCGTTAGCTCAAAAAACAACTTCATTAGCAAGTTAAGCATTGTTCTAGTAATACAAAGGTTGCTGCTTCGAATCCGGTCAGCATGGTCAAAGGCACATGGCTTTTAAACCTTAATGTGCACTGGCCTACCCTGGTGAAAGATATATAGTTCAATGATTAACATGCGTGCATTTGTTTGTATATATTTATTCAACCCAAAAAAACCTTTATACACCTAATACAAATAGTTTCTGACAAGCTACTGTCATGACTGTTATTCATTTTAATTGAAAATATATGGCTCCTATACCAAACATAAAGGTACACTTTCTTTCAATTTCATCAGCAATATTTTACACTCCATTCATAAAAATTGATAAGATAATTTCAACATGACATGATTTAGGGTAATTGGTTTCATCAAATAACCTCGTCACTGAGAATACTTTGCATTGACATCGTGCGCTATTGGAAATAAATGATTCATTAGCTATCAAAATAGTTTTAGTTGGTTAAAATTGGTTGAGAGAAAACATCCTTTATGCCTATTTAGATACGAGTGTTCATTTTAAAAACCGAACAAGATTTGTGATATTTATCTCACAAGCTATTTTGAATTTCACTTTTTGTCTAGATTACTACAAAAAAAGGTATGAGTGAATGATCATTGAGATGTCATATAAAGCTACAAAACAAGAAATCATGAAACAGGCCACAAAAATACATAGCTCAATACAATAACATTATAAAGTTAATTAGAAAAGTGACTTAAGTATGTTTTTGAGAGTGAAATTTCATGAAAGATGATGACACGACACAAAGTATTGAAAATGAATTTTCTAAAAAAACTTTAAATAAAACTCCTATAATTCTTAGTTCACATCTGGCGACATCCGACGGATTTTCACAGATCACATCACATATTGCTTAGGTGTATTATTGCTTATTGCTGCAGTTTTTCCGGCATTTAGATTTTTTTTAAAAAGTAATTTATGTTTAAAAGCTCTTAAATCGGGTTTGCATTTTGTATTCTCGCCCTCTATAATACGGAATTTTGCTAACAATAATACCAGATCAAGAGCAGCTTCGTTCTTTGTGCCTAAAATAACCATTAGAGGCGTTATTTATATCGATATTTCTTAGGGATTGGGCTAATTTCCATGTAATATATATATATGTTCCCCCTTTTTATGGGGGGGGGGGGGGGGCGTCTTCTTTTGGCATTTGCTTCTTTTTGTTGACCTTGTCAATACTTCAAGTTGCGTACCGATAATCTTACCTAATCTTTCAAAGTTTAGTCTGACAGTTCTGAAAATCTTCAACAACAAAAATGGTTTAAAATAAATATCACTTTCCGGCTACGAGATACTGATGAATTTATTTATTTTGCTAACAAAAACCTTTATAAATACGCTCATAACTCCTAAAATATAATTTCAACTTAAGAATGTGGATTAATTTATCTTCTTCGTTTTGAGATATTGTTAGCGAAGATCTGAGAAGAATGAGACAAAGTACAATTTTAATGTTGGTACTTTAATACACCTGACAGTATGGCAGGTATGTGTATAGGCTATATTGATCCATTGAAGCACATTATGTTCCCAGTCCCTTAACACTTTTGGACCGGTGATTTGACATTTCGCCGGTAATAAATCATCTAAGGATGTGTCTAAGTAAGCGGGCAGTGTTAAAACTTTATGGTGGGTCCAGAAACTGTTAAATTAACTTGCGATCTACTAGAAAATACAAACTTTCTGGTAAAGATGGTAGATTTCAATTTTGGTTGGAATGATTTATTTAAAAAATCTACGAAATTATTAACCCTACCTGAGATCTCCATCTGTCCATAGGACAGGGTTTATTTTTGGTCGTCATATCTCAACTTTTCATATCACTTGTATAACTATTCATTATTTGCATATTTTTGTGGTTGAAATTTGGAGATAAATTTTGATTTTTAATCCATAATATGTGCTTGTAGTGTTAGCAATATGTACAATATCCTGTAATAAACATGATTGATACAAAATAACATCATTATAACATTGACACAAGAACTATGTCATCATTGTCTATAACATTGTCCAATGTCTAACTTTTTTTTTTAAAGCATTTGCTTTGAATTAAAGGTATATTATGTGATCTTTTCCAGGGGACGCCCTCAATCCTCGATAAAAAATGGGAAGCAGATTTTCTTGCAGATTTATTTTTCTGATCATAAATCATAAATATATTTTAAGTTACAGAGCGATACGATTACTAATAACCTAATTTCTTCAAATCCGCCATTTTAGGCAAACCATTTCCATTCATAGTCAAGTACCGTAACATTTAACCTTCGACCTTTACTTTTGCGGCCTTTGTACCGCCCCTCAACCAATCGATCAACCAATAGAACACATCGCAGTCAGACTTATGCATAGCCTGTATGTACTCAATACAACGCTATAGTATGCTATCGTCACTTTTCCCACGACTGTTACCATGTGTGCACGTGATCCTGAACAGCAGCTTCCCAAACCTGTAAAAATATCACGTTTCCTATGGCCATATATTTTATCATAAGACCCGAAATACTGGGACGAAATTGATAAAGGTCTCCCCCAACAGCTGAGAGGTTTTGATGCCTCAATGTAGCAGATTAAACCACACTGAACAGCACAACCCGACTCAATTATTTGACGTCATAGTGCATCCATTCTCTATCTAGAATGGTCCCCACACACATTTATAGACCTACATGTACATCCCAAATGTATCCGTGGAAAGGCTCGCTTCGGCAACTGATTACAAAACGTTTCCCGTGGAAAGGTTTGTTTCGGCAACCGAATACTGGTAATACATGATAGGTCTATAATTAGTATGACTAAAATGTTACAACTAGCTAAATGATAGTTAAACAATGTTATACTATGTCCGTGTTAACAAGCCGAACTATTCTTTTATGACTTCTTTTATGGGATTGAGATTACGAGTTAGTCATAATATCAAATGTTGATAACAATAAAACAGTCTTTTTAAACTATAGTGTCCATTTCACTTTTCTTTGATAGTGTCAACTATCTTCCTTTTTCTTGGAAGTTTATTTTTTCCTTAAAATTATTTGATTTTCCTTTTCAGGAGCAATTATTTTCTGTCTCAATAACAGTAACATGGTAACAGTCAAGTGTATCTTGGGTTGGTTTAGACACACGTCCTGAGCGGGTTAAAACAAGCAGACGTGGTTGAACTTGTTGTGCCTGCAAATCCTGTCGGCGAGGTTACAGGACGGTGTTGCTGGGGAGTTTTAATTGTATGTGGGTTTGTTTAATTGTATGTGGGTTTGGATCGGGGAGATCAAATTCAGGAGGGCAGTTGACAGGTGGTGGTTCTGATACAGGAAGAAGATGTCTCCTGTTGCGGCGAAACACTGTGACATTTACCAAGTAGGATCGGGGGTCACCAGCAGAGGCAGTGACAACACCGAGTTTACCATGTCCTTTGGGTGTCTGCAAACGGACAACTTGACCGGGTTTGAGTGGACAGAGCGGCTTTGCAGATTTACCATAAGATGTTTTCTATTGGAGTCTCTTTGTCTGCAATTGGTCAGAAACCTCTGTCTGGATAGCAAGTTTCAGAAGAGTGACGGTAGAATATGGTGTTTCATTTGTTGTTAAAATTGAGTGTGTGTTAATGTTCCCGCGGTTTATGAGGTGATGCCGCGGGAGCACTTCTCTGGCCCGCCCGTGGGCCTAAATGAGACGCCGTGCAAATGCTGTAACGAATGATTGGAAGAGTTATTATAAAGTATTATGAGAAAATGTGTACATATCTTCAAAGAAAAACATCACTTGTATCTGATTTTTTGTTCGACGCATTGCAGGCCAAGTGGCGCCTGAGCCTACCATCAGACCGGGCTTTCAGTTGACATACGCATAGGAGTATCGTCGAAGCGAGAATGCACCCTGTAACCTTTTTTCCAGATCTTATGGCACTGAAATTAAAATCTTGGTTCATTATAGAGGGAATCAACTTTACTCATGCGTTCCCGTAACAAAAGGTTTTCGCTCCCATATTATTCGTTGTTCAGATCAAGTCAACGTACGACCTTCAAGAAGCCAACCCTTTGAATACAAGCGTTACTCTGTTAACAGAATGATGGGCTAATACATTGGCGGGTTATTTTCAATTGAGTATCCATCAACATGTGTGTTGCACAGAGTAAGATATATGTGGTGTTGGTCTTTTTAAATTCTGAACCAACTTTAGCTCTCCAAAGGTACAAGACTTGGTCGCGTCTATCAATAGTTGTCTGATTCCCTTTTCCACATAGATTTCGACATGGATATTGCGTCTCCCAATTCGTTTATTAAAGCTAAGCTAAATTTGCTACAATAACTAACTTTCCTAAAATGAAGTTGTACCAAGTATTTTCTAGAAATTCGTCGGTTGTACAGATTTCCAAAAGAGCAAATTGGTAATCATGGTAAATTTAACATTAGTAACGGTCTCGTTGCTCATGTTGTACAATTGGTTATGTCCTGTTTTGGAAATGTGTTTGCTTCGGGTATACAAATAGCTTAAAATTGTATATTAGCCTAACTTAAGCAAAAAAAAGTGACATCTCTGAATGTATAATAAAAGTGTGTAAAGAAGAAATTGTTGGGCACACTGGTAAAATGGTTTTACAACAAGTTTGGCTATCATTATCAAACTAAACTCAAGTTAGATCACTTATTTAACGAGCAATAATATATATGAAATTGTTTACGCATTTTAATTTTTTAGATATAAATCAAAAGATAAATGATGGATAAATAAATAGAAAAAACTATAAACGCATGGGCGGCCTTTATAATTTATAAAAATTGACATAAAATGATGTTACATTAATCCACCATCAAGAATCAAAAAGAAGAATAAGAAGGAATATACGGGGATCGAACCCGCGATTGCCGGATGCAAACGATATGGCCAACGTGTGTACGCCACCGAGATCGACGAGTGTAATTCTGATAGTTTTATATTTTAACCATTTTATCCATTTATTTTTATAATGAACGGATTGTTATCGTGCCATTTTTGCCATTTTATACCATATTTATATGTTAAAATATGTTTGTAATGTGATTATACTCCTTATTTTAGAAAAACGGTAAAAACGTTGACATTTTCGAACACAAAAAATGGCGTCATTTATACGGTCCACACTCATTGCTCGATTGAACGTTGTGTGACGTGCATTGCATTATTTATGTTATGTTTTTTTTTTATGTATGTTTTTGTTATACTTCTCAATTGCTCATCGCCAACTCTGTACATGAAGCTTCATGCGCTGTCCCAACGCTGTCGTTGGAGAACAATAGAAAAGTCCCTTCGACTCTCCAGAGGGCGTTATCTGTGACCTTTGGCAGGATTCGCAGGGTTAATCATATTAATGAACAAATATGCAAATGAGCTAGCTGTCCCCTCCTATTATATATGGCCATGTGTTTTGAACTCACCACCCAAAAAGGGTGGTGGCGTTGCATTTTGGTGACGAATAATCCATCTCTCTCTATTAACTCAACAACTAAATGTGGTAGAGCTATGGTTGAGGTGTCATTTGAAAGCCTATTTTATCTAGCTACATTTCTATAACTGATTGGCTGATACATGATTGATTATATTGTGAAAGTCAGGGGTGGTGGGGGTGGCGGTGGCGGCGGTGGCGGTGGCGCTGTGCACAATCTCTATGGGGAATATAGAAAACGTTCCCAATTCTACGTTCAATTAACCATAACTCCTCATCCCTGCATGGTACAAATATGATTTTGCTCTCATTATATAGATTATTTTATATTCTATACGATTCTGTTTCAACAAACGTGACAACTAGTATGTAACAATTGTAATCATGAATCGATTGCATTGTCCTTGGCTTTCTCCCTATTCGCTATACAGTGAACTTGCCCTAATTCATCGGTTTTACATACATGACTATATCAACAAAAGTATTCAACCGATGATAGCAAAATTATACATTTTTGGAAAGCTCTTAAATAGGGGAATTCAAAAATGCCGTTTAAATCAGGAAAGGATGCATACTCCCAAAAATATACTTGTAAACTCTAATAAATATGACATTTAAACGTTTGTCCTCATTTACTTCCCGATATAGTGTATTTTTTTCTGATGGGTAATTGCATGAGGAACTAATATGCACAGTAAAATTATGATTGGGATCGGTATAAAATTATTATTGAGCTTTAATCAAAATATGAAAAAAAATCGATATATTTTAAACATTCATAATCGCAACATGTTACCATCAGGTCCTATTTAAATTCCAGTAGCTTATTTGGATACCTTGTGAGATTACCGTTCAGGAAATATATACTTTTATGGGGTAGAACAAGTAGTTATAGCGATATGCTAATTCGAATCTCAGATGGTGTAATATGTAAAAATCTGGACATGCAACGGGAAGGGTGTCGAGTTCAAAACACATGGCCATATACTCCTTGCTATTATACTGAGCATTTTATTTACTTCTTACAGGCAATCAATACCGGGATCAAAGCACCATGGATAGAAGAATTCTGTTGATCGCTGTAGCCTTGGCCCTAATTGCTGTATCAACTGCAAATGACGGTAAATATACACCTCACGCAAGAAATTCCTTTCCGGGTATTGTTATGTCATAAAATATCGTTTATTATTAAATTGTATGCAATATATTTAGAAGAAATAAAAACAAACGTAGGAATCACAAATATGAAAAAACAAGAATTACTTATATTAAATATATTAATATATTAAAATGAACTTTTTAAAATAACATTTTTGCATTGGGGGTACCCTACATGTATTTTATCATTATTATGTACACGAATCAATACACACGATCTAACACACGTTAGTTAAGAACGTTTTATCTAAAGCTCTCTGTCAATTTGATATATTTTTATGCATTTCGTTTTTTGTTCACAGGACTTGAATCGGCTTCAATGAAAAAACGTAAGTACCTTAGGCGACGACCCCCCCCCCCCCCCCCCCCCCCCCAAAAAAAAAAAAAAAAAAAAAAAAACCTTACCTTCATGTAGGGACGGTCCGTCGGTTGGGAGAATTTTCAACAACAAAACAATATTTGTTTTTATTCGAAAACAAATGGGTCGGTCGGGGCCGTAAAATAGGGTTTTATCCATCGTGTTATAATCAAATTTTACTTTGACATAATTGTAATCTTTCATTATAATGTTAGATATTACATTATACTTAGGCCTATATTACCTTCCTCTACTCAAAAGTCGCTGTTTCGGTATACTTACTTATACTTACTTGGATACTTGGTCGATTAGTCCTTTACTCCAATGGGAAGGACTCTCAAATTGCTCTTGAAAGATGCCACACTAGGCGCAGATTCAGGAAGATTATTCCAAGGGCGCTGATTCAGGAAGATTATTCAAGCTAAATTGAGGTCTTATTGTCTTTTCAAAAAATAATTTTCTCTTGAAAATTATGTTGTTATGTTCAACCGATCTACTAGAAATATCTTCACTAAATTAAGAATTAGTGCTCATTCATTAATGATTGAGAAAGGTAGACATGTTACACCCAAAATCCAACCTCAGGACAGAATCAGTAAATTATGTGATTTAAGTTTGGTTGAGGATGAATTTCACCTTATAATGAAATGCCCATTTTACTCAACTTTACGTGATGATCTCTTATGTAAACTCTCCGACATTTACAATTTAGATTCAATGTCTAGTAATGAGATTTTCACGACAATCATGGGTGTCTCTGACTATGACTGCATTCAACCCGTCATTAAATATGTTAAACCAGCTTTTGAGGCTAGACAATCATTAGATATCTAGACACGATGAATTTATATGTTAACCTCGTGTCTATTTTCTAACAGTATTAATAAATATTATAATTTTAAGTATTAAGTAATTGTTGTTTTTAACGTAGCTTTAGTTGATGTTTTATGTATTTTGTTTTGATTATACCTGTTTGTTTGGTGATATCAATAAAACTCTTTGAACTTTGAACACTTTGAACAATTCCAAGGACCGACCACTCTTGGCCGGCTAGTTTGGTCCTAGTGCGCTTGACAAACAGTTTTTTAGAATGACCTCTAAGGTCTCTAGGGGGTTGTCAGATGCGTTTTGTAGTGACCATTTATGAATTTGTAAGTGTCAACCAGCTCTGTCTTTCTCCTTCTCTCCTCCAAAGATTCCATGATGATCTTGTTGTCTTTGCACAGGCGAAAGCAGTTTTTCTGCGCCTTTTCTAATTTAGTAATGTTGTCTTTTGTTAGAGGGCTCCACGCAGTAGCGTGTACTCCAACGCTGGCCGGACTAGTGACTTGTAGAGAGTTGATATCTTTGTCTCATCGAGTCCAGTGAAGCATGCAGCGTCGGATCATTGCTGTCTTTTGGCGGGCCTTCTTGGTTATCTCATTAATATGAATAGTCGGTGTAAGAGTATTACTTACAGTAATACCTAAGTCTTTCTGACTATTCACTTCCTGTAGGTAGACTCCATTCAGGGAGTACTGGTACTCGATTGCAGCCTGATGCGGAGAACCACACATTTCTTGGCGTTGAAGTCGAGTAGCCTGGTTTTTGACTATGCAGAAAGGGCGTTCAGGTCTTTTTGTAGTAGGTCACAATCGGCTAGAGAATAAATCTCATTATAAACGTTAGTGTCATCAGCAAACATTTTGGCTGTAGTGCCGTAAATGCCGTTTAGCCTCTTTTGCTCTCTACAAAATTGGCCGCATCCGAAATTGTCTTGATGAAAAATTGATTGACTGAGACTTTAGTTCATGCATTCATCACTTGTCATCTTGATATGTGCAACAGCCTTTTATACGGACTTCCAGACTCCCATATTTCTAAGCTACAACGTATTCAAAATTCTGCTGCAAGACTTGTCACACGTACTCGCTTCTCAGAACATATCACTCCTGTGCTTCGTGATCTTCATTGGTTGCCTGTTAAGTTTCGCATCATGTACAAAATACTTCTCTTGACTTATAAATGTCTTCATGGACTTGCTCCAGAATATCTCACTGACTTGATTCAGGAATACAAGCCTGTTCGCAACCTCCGCTCATCTTCAAAACAAAATCTTGTTCCACCATTGGTTAGTACAACTTCATATGGTCATCGTAGTTTTCGCCATGCATCTTGTGAACTCTGGAACAAATTACCATTTCATATTAAGAACTCTCAGACTCTTAATCAATTCAAATCATCTCTGAAAACATATCTCTTTGATATGGCATTTTGTAACATTTAATTTTATTTTGTATCTTTAGTTTCCTGATATATTGTGTCTTTCATATGTTTTGCTCTGTTTTTGTTTTTGTTTTGTTGTTTTGTTTTTGTTATTTGTAAGCGCTATGGGACTTCGGTGTAAAGCGCTATACAAGAGTCGTTGTATTATTATTATTAGTGACGACAACAGAAGGAATATCGTTCACGTACAGTAAAAAGAGCAAAGGACCCAAAATCGATCCTTGCGGGACACCGCTGGTGATGTTGAGCCAATTTGATGCACCATTTCTGAGTATTACCCTTTGTCTTCTTCCACCCAAAAACGATTGTATCCAAGTAAGGATGTGACCGCGTATACCCAGGTGACGTAGTTTGTAGATGTCGAAAGCCTTACTGAAATCAAGGTATACGTCGACACCTTTCTTGTCGTCAAATGATTTGTTCCAGTCATAAAGACATTCCAGAAGCTGGGTGACGCAGGAGCATTTTTTCTGGAAGCCATGCTGCTCACATGAGATAATGTCGTTATCGTTGACGAAAGAAATCAGTTGGTCGTAAATAATACGCTCGAGTATTTTCACTATTTGGCTAGTGAGTGACACTGGTCTGTAGTTATTTGGAGCAAGTCTAGGTCCTTTTTTAAACAATGGTGTAATGTTTGCGTCTCTCCAATCCTGTGGAACGATCCCAGTTTGAAGGGACATATTAACGATGAGAGTGAGCGGGACATCAAAGTCTGGAACATTCTTCAGAATGTTTACATGAAACCCGTCCGGACCACAAGCCTTGTTCATGTGTAGCCTTGTCAGCTTCTCGCGCACTATCTCGCTCGTGATAGTAATATCGTAGATATTTTCACTGTAAGATCTGGGTGGGAGAGGTGCGTTGATGTGTTCATCAGCGGGTTCTGTTTTAAGAAAAAATGGCAAAGAAATTGTTCAGTACGTCTGCCTTTAACTTGTCTTCAGTGACCTTATTTCCATTGTGTTCAAGTACCTCCACCGTAGCTGAAGACCTGGAGAAGTGACGCGCGTAACTGTAGAATTTCTTTGGTTCCAACTTTATTTTATCAATTAGAGAAGCCTCATAGTCTTTTTTTGCATTGTGTAGAATATGATCAAGCTCCAACTTGGCATCCGAGAAGAGGTTTTGATGTACATTTAGCCCCGTCTTACTTGCTTTGACCTTTAGTTTCCTTTTAGTCCTTTTAGCACGATTCACAGATTTGAAATTGGTCCATGGGGGTTTATGGCGATGACCGGCTTTGACATTTTTTGTAGGAACAAATTTCTCGATCCAGCCATTATATTTGTTCTTGAGGATGTCCCATTTGTCACAAAGCTTTTTGTCATCGAACTCTAGGTCCCAGTCTGTGGTCTTCACTGCTTCGCTGAAGGCTTTATAGTCAGATTTGGAATACAGATAGATTTTGCGTTCAGTCAATGCTATGCGCGGGACTGGAATTCTCAGTTCCAAAAATACACTTCTATGATCACTAGCTCCTAGTTTTTCGCCGACGAAGACAGAGTGAATTATGTCTGGGTTTCCAGTTAAGGCTAGGTCTAGGATGTTGTCACCTCTTGTGGGTTCCTTTACCATTTGGAACAGCATGTTGTCATCTAGGCAAGACATGAAATTCCTTGACAGTAGGGTATGAGCTTCATTTGTTTTCCAGTCAATGTCTCTGAAGTTGAAGTCTCCTACAAGTACCACGTTGTCATTATCAATGGTGTCAATAGATTTGCACATTTTAATCAAGTTGGGTTCACCACCTCTCTCTGGTCTATACACCACTCCGCATAAGATAGTAATCTTTGGATGAGGATGAATGTTGCACCATACAACTTCAGCGTCAACGTCGCCTTTTGTATACGGAGTTGGGCTCAAGTTTCTTTTAATAAGTAGTAGAGAACCTCCACGTCCTATCTCAGAGTAGGTGCCTTCTGGATAGAAATCTAAGCAGCGGTCTTTGCGGAAACAGAGGTAGTCGTTAGGAGTAAATTCCGTACTACTGATTGAATCATCCAACCACGTCTCGGTGATAGCGCAAACATTAATGTCATTTTCATGGAAAAGTTCTTTGAGTTCAATATATTTATTTTTAATGCTAAAATCATTTAGATGAGCAATCTTTAGAGGGTTGTACTCCTTTCCCTTGTGCAGGTGCGTAGTGCGGTAAGTGCCAAAAGTTGACGTGCTGGAAGTGCTGGTGTGCTGTGCATCTTGGAAGTCTAGTTTGTTGACTCTTCTTCCACAGCGTCCTTGTCTGGAGGTTGTGGAGGTGTGGTTTTTCTCAACACTAGTCTGTTTCCTCTGATGATCCAGTTTGGGTCACTCTGTCTTTTGGTCCTGAGGTCTTCCCGTGGCTTTATGTCGTCTTTTCTTTGCAGGATGGTCATATCAGGGCAAATGAAGACTCTGAGTGGATTAAAGCACACCTAAGATTTGTTTATCTTCCTCACATTAGGACCACACTTCAAGACGTCAACTTTGTCCTTTTCATTTGGCATGATCACTTTGAGTGACCTTGGTTTCCCATCTTGATTTTCTCTACCAAGTCTGTGTGTTGATATTGGTGACGTCTTCACTCCAATCTTGACAAACAGCTGGTTGCACACCTCCAAGTCGGATAACTTGCTCTCATTGTGCTCAGATAATCCACGGATCACCAGATTGCTTTTTCTCTTCTCTATCTCGTTTTGTTCCGAGCGCATAAGTTCAATTGTGTCCGATAATTTGGCTATATCCTGGTTTGCACCATTTAGCGTGGATTTTGTTGCACTGAGGTCAGCAGCGAGCTCGTCAACAGTGGCTTTGTCTGCTTTTTTTTTGTCTAAGCTTACTTGCATTTCATCTATACGCTTAGTGACGGATGCCATATATAAAGCACATTTCTCTTCTATCTCCCAATCGGCTTTTATCGCGGACATGGCTAATTTGTCACAGGATCCACAATACCAATGTAAATATACTCTTAAACGTAAATATACACCTTCAGTTGTATCTTTACTGCCCTTAGGGGGTCGGCCTCTTCTCTTTCTAGACGTTTGAGAAAGCGTAGCCGGGTCATTTAATGATAACTCTGTTGACTCGGTAGCAGAATTGGGCTCTCCCGCGTTTCGTTTGGTACGATTGATGACGTCACTTCCTGGTGCTGATTATGTTGACACAGAGCGACTGGATGACCTAGTTGAAACGGAAACTTTCTTTCCATTTTGTGAGCTGGACATCGCAAGAAATACCTCCGATTTCGGTTTTGCAGAATGACAAGAGCTGGTATGACAGTAATCAGAATTTGGAAATAAACTAGAAAAATACGAAAACTCTTGTATTAATCGGAGTGTTTTCTTTTCTTTGGACGTTTACATATAGGATCTGTTCTCGCTGAAGACGATCAGGACAATCACTTGGAGATGCAGAAGAGTAAGTGTCTTGCTACTTTACTTAAATTATACACATAATAGTTTGACACCGTATGGGGGGACTTATTTTAAAAGTTTGTGAGTGCTGTAATTATTGAACTATGACTAAAATGTATATAAAAGTATAATCCAAGTAAAGGGTGAAACCAGCATCTGGAAAGTGCTCAACCCGAAGGGAGCAAAATAGATAATTCAAAACGACTTGGGCAATCACATATTGTTCTACAGTACTGTTTCGTGAAGGCCTGAGATAGACCCTCACTCCTCAGGAACAAATTGCAGACTGATTTATTTGTGTCAAACATATGGTTAATATTATACAAACAAACTACTATGTAAGGCCAGCAATAGATCAAATAAATCATTGAGGTCAACAAGCTAAGTACTGTAATACAGGTTCACAGAAAGTGATTAATATATATGTCAAAAATTGTGTTAAAAAGTCATGTGAAGAAATTCATGGTAATGTCAAAAGTCAAGTGAAGAATACATCCATTGTTGTGTTAAAAGTCAAGTGCAGAATATTACCATGGTTATGTCAAATGTCAAGTGGTTAGGCCAAGTAAAATAAATAACATGTTTATCGTCCCCGCCGATTATTTAAAATATTTTGTTTCTTTCTAAAATAACAAAATAGCAATTGATAAGGGCATCTATCACTTATTTTTTTATATTTTAATATAAGATTTGGCCGATCAACATGTTATTCATTTATTTGGCCTTATAAGTTCATCTATTGGTATAATTGCTCAACAAGTGTTTTTTCCTATGTCTGCACGCACTAGTGAGTTCATTTCTTTTGTTGAGAGAAGATAATAGAGGTCTGTATATAATATAGAATTTCTCCTCTAAGCACAGATTACAGGTCTTGTTTGTTGTTCAATAAGCTTTCGCTCTGCTAATCACTCTCCATTTTAATGAGTAATGCACATTATTATCTTTCAACTTCCAAATGTGTTCACTTAATGTTGTGGCATGTTGTTTGTCTTTGTTTTTGAAGCTTGTATAAAAGTATACAATTTTGGAAAGGACATGAATCAGAAAATCCAAAATCTTGAATCAATTTTGACCAAAAATGTTGATTTTTTGAGAAAATTACAAATCGCTTGATGATGATGTAAAGACACAAACTAAGGGACATTTTTGTTTAACCTAATCTAATATTTTTTGACTAAAAAGTGCCAACAAAAAATGTGCTTAAATTGTGCTTGTCCTTGTTCAAAATCTCGCACTTTTGGCCAAATACATATCAAGCACAGTTTAAGCAAAATTCCAAGCACATCTAAAAGCACTGTGATTTGACTGTACTTATTCAATATTATGGCAAGCACAGTCTAAGCACTAACCAATAACAATCCAATATATGTATGCATGGATCGTGCTTCTTGGACGAGTACATTCCGAGCATTCCTTTACCTTTGCTCCACACACATGATTGTTGTATGACACTAACTGTAGATTCCTTACATCTATGTTTGACTCTCCAACTCCCATAACAGGTTAATTGTATGTTCAGAATCCATCCATAGATGCACAATATTTAGGCTAGGCTCATATCCATCAAGACTTTGATCAACATGATCAATGCAGTCTAAATCCTACATGTTGCATCTGCGTGTACTAAGAATGCACTATAGTAGATAGACACGAATTATAATGCTCGTTTGTCAAATCCCTAGAAACATGATGAACATTCCTTAATGACTTACACAGTCGTTCTGAAATGCCTACACATTTGAAACTAACAGTGTCTCCATAAATCCATTGCAAATCTACTCAAATGAGTTGATCTCCAGTAAAAATGATGAAAAACTCCCAGCGCTATGTTACAACTGGTGTCTTTGAAAATGGCAGTTAAAAAATCTTCAAACATGCAGCTTGAACAAACATGTAAAACACAATGGATAGTCAACAAGGTGTGACACTTAGCAATCATAGGCTAGGCATGCATCATCCAAGCACATTTGGGAAACAATTACACATACAGGCATGGTCCAACCACACATGTTATGTTTTATTTTTTAAGTCGTATCCAAGTATAAACTAAGCACAATCCAATCACACCTATTTCTAGTCATTCAAAACCAAGCACATTTTAAGCATACCAAAAGTATTCTACAATAATACATTCCATATACTTGCAACGTAAATGTTGCCAACAAGTACTATCGAAGTACAGTTCAAGCACAGCCAAGCATATTATTCCAAGCATCAAACTTAAACCAGTTAACCTTTTTTAACCTTTAAGGCAGTAAATGGACTTTCTCCTACCTACATCCGCAATCTCATATCCTTCACCACTCACAGACATCTTCGCTCTTCAAACCAACTCGCATTAAAACCAGGACCTCGGGTCAAAACATCATCCTATGGCGACCGTGCCTTTGCAGTTGCTGCACCCAAACTCTGGAACAATATCCCTGTCAATATCCGTTCAGCTGAGTCAATTAATCAATTTAAATCCAAACTCAAAACATTCATGTTCAAGTAATTGTATTGCACTGTTGTATTTAAGTCAATTTGTTGTTGTTTATAGTGTATATGTTGTGCATGTTGTATTGTATAGCGCTTGGAAACCTTTGTATTTTGCGCTTTATAAATGTTTATTATTATTATTATTATTATTAAAGCTTTATCTAATTACCTAGGTAGTGTGCTTGATTTGAAGCACAATATAAGTAATATCTAAGCACAGAACGAGTGTGCTTAGATTTTACCAGGGAATGTTTCCTGCGCCGGGTTGACAGATCAGGCTATTGGAAAGGATATGTTTATTGCACTGATATTACGCTTATTGCCGGTTGCTAACTTAAACCGGGTCAACTGTTTTCCATCATGCAGTTGAGGTTTTCAATAAGTGTCCACCCTAGCTAAAGTGTTTGCAGTTTTCTTTTAATGAGTGTATTTTGTTTACTTATCTCTTTCTATAGGGTGGTCTGACAATCAGCTTCTCGCCGATTTAGCGTTATCGGTACAAAGAATCGAAAGCAAGATGTAGTTGCCAACAAGTAGAGATGAAAAAGATGGCAAGCAGAGTGGTGATCGAATGTGGTACCTCAGATACAGCACCATTATACATATCAGCTATTAAAGAGGTGGAATAGGGGTAAACAATCAAAATATAATAAGATATCATTTGTTTCTCTCAAATCACATGGTAACAGTTGCTTCTTTTTTAGGGAAAGTGCACTATATGATTATGTAATATAATATACAGGGTGAATCAAAACAATTATTGCGCTGATTGAAACGGCCATTTGGCCTTGATGTGTGCTTTTAACCGTGAAAGTGTTATGTTATGTACAAAGCGCAGTTAATCAAGTCTAACTTACCAAGAAATTAAAGCTCAGTTGTATCATCAACATAATTTGACCGGCGTTGTAACTATAGACCAAACGATTGCCAAATAGAACTGTCTTTGTTCGAAATTTTCAAAACAACAACAACGGGATTATCAATCTGATTTGTACACTCTTACTTTGGCGATAGCAAAATCCTTAAACAACTTTAAACAGTTTAAACCAGGCAATTGGTTACATATGGCGCGCACTGAACCTCATTGCTTAAAAAGCTGTATCTCCCATCCCATATTGAACTCGGCGCCTATTAAGAAGCTTCTTTTGCCGTTAATCATCCACAAGTTAAGAGCTTATGCAACTAGGTTGCTTATGGTGATTAAACTGTTATTGTTTAAATACGGCCTATTCGAAGGGGATTATTACTGGGATTTCATTCTTTCTTTGTTTTTAGATTTTTACTCGTTCGTCCTTAATGTTTACATACGGAAAGTATGTTCTTCATTTTCAGGTTTGAAGTATGCTCAGCTTAAAAATCGGGCTTTTCACCATGTTGCCTTTCTGATGAGTGATAGCACAACCCGATATAGGGCTAAGTGCATGTCGCTGCAGTCATAGCCTGCATGTAACGGCATACTATCGTCAATCCACATTATACATGCTATACAACGTATCTCACTGTTTTAGTATCAATTATCGTTGAAAAAACACCAATTAATTATTTGTAGATAAACAAAAGCCAATTCAGAAAGGGTCTGTACTGAAAGATAAAAACCTTTTAACGATCTGATATAAGCTGAGCATACACTATAAATGTGAAAGACTGAAAAATCACTCTAAATATCGAGTGAATATGATTTAACTCTAATCGAGTTGGTTTTAGCTCTGAAAGAGCGGAAAAAAAACACGTTCCAGCTATTCACTCTCATATCAGAGTGATGTCCGCTCGCTTCAGACTGAGTGGCTCGAACTATTCAGGAACCCTACAAATCACAATAGATGGCGGACAATATTGTGTCCGCGTGTGTAGAGTGCTAAAACAAAGAGAATTTGTTGAAGAAATATACGAAATATTTAACGGTGAGTACATTTCATGTGTAGGTCATATCTCATGACACGTACAGACAAAATCTAGAGAGCTACAAGGACGACATGGATACACTGTTATATAAGTAATAAATGGTGATCAAGACACACGGTCATGTATAGGAGAAACACACAGAGCTGCCATGTTGTCTGCTAATACAAACTTAGCTCTGTTTCACTCAAAGGCGTGCGCTTTCGTGTTTTCGGTATGTATATGCTATAAATTATGACCTATGCATAAAATGTACTCACCGCTACATTTCACCTATTTCTTCACCAAATCCACTTGTGTTAGGATAGAAAATGTAAAAGAGTGAAAAACACCTCAAAAGGAGTGACTTTTGGAAGATGAATGACCACTCGTTTAGAGTGAAGTTCACTTTCCCAAAATAGCAGCAAATTCACTCTTTCGGAAGGGTGAACTTCAGTTACTTCAAATTGGTCACTCAGTTGGCTCTTTTTTAGTGGTTTTTCACTTGTTTACAATTAGAGTGTACCTTATATGTTTTCTAAGAGGGTGTCGATGACAAATAAAGTGACACATTTTTACCAACAATGGGTATTTGTTGAAGTTGTATACTTTTTGAAGTTGTATACTTTTGCGAAGTTTTAAAGTCGGTATGTTATCCTGAAACAATAAAATAGTTGGATTGATTTGAAGAGAATACTCTTTATTTTATAGTTTGGGATATATGGATATAGTTTAGGATATCTAGTCTGGAATCATATACATTTTCTAATGGATTATTATACTGAAAATGTGACGGAGATGACTCGAGCGCGTGACCAACGTATAAACAAAACAAAAATTAAATATCCATAAAGATTGTGCCAAACATGTTTTTAATAAGTTACAGATGTTTATCTTTGTGAAGAAATATTCAAAGCTAGACAAATTTGAAATTTAACACCGAGTTTCTAGAAACATGAACGACGGCCAAGCGGGCACAGGGAAGACTTTCCCACTCTTGGATGTTATGCCAGTGATTTATACCTTTTATTCTTTAACTTAATATAATATGGGGTATACTTTGTCGTATCACGTTAATTTGTAGGCTATAATTATGTATATCAATGGCAACAGGCGATTTGTTTTGTCTCAGGTTTGCCATACGGGACATGCATATTATTGTAAGCCTAGGCCCACGTTTTGAACAAATAGCTAGGTAACGTGGGGTGATTATAAAGCACCACGATAACCGTATGCAAGCAATATAGGACGTAATGTAAAATAACAGAATTAAGGACAGTTCATTGTATTACACCATAGACTTGGTACCTACGTACACTAATTACGTTTGTACACGTTTGTATTGTAGTGCTTAAGTAATGTACAGGTATAATAACAAATGGGTTTTTTTTCTTCAAATGTAATGTTGTCAACATGTATTTTTAAATGATAGTTTGTGTGCCGAAAAACCTATACGCAATGTGTGCGTGCGCAAAAGCAAGAATGAAAATGAGCTGGAAATTGATAACAAAGCACGTACTACATCATGCAGAAACGGCAAAATATATATCAATCGCTTGAAATCAAGTATGGGGTAATTACTGCTAGTAAATCTCAACTTGGCTGGTATTCCCGGTTTTTTGGCAGAAATAGAACTGTAAAACTAGACATAGATCTGGTCTGAGACCAGGACACCTTGATTTTTTATGGATTAATGACCTCTAGTCACCCCATATGACATGTCACTTTTAATGGATCCAACAAATCTTTTGACCAATTCTGACAATCATGGGTCATTTTCTCCCGAAAAAATAGCATTTTGAGTGCGAGGAGTGCAAATTGACCTTTTGACCCCTAGTGACCTATGTTGACCTTTGACCCAATAAAAATTATTTGACTTTTTTTTCTTGTTTCATCAATGCCTACAAGATGAAACAAATCCGGTCAAAATCGGAGCATGTCTTATATTTTACCCCTGTTTAGGTCAATGACCCCTAGTGACCCCATATGACATGTCACTTTTAATCGCTGAAGACCCTATATGTACATGGATCCAAGAAATCTTTTGACTAAATCTGACAATCATGCGTCATTTCCTCCCAAAAAAATAGCATTTTGAGTGTGAGGAGTGAAAATTGACCTTTTGACCCCTAGTGACCCCAAATATATTTTGATTTTAAAAACTGAACTATTATATATGTGTACGGTCAAAAGGAATATGTTGACAAATTCTGACGATCCTAGGTCATTTCACTAAATTGCAAACGCGTTTTAAGTGAAAATCACGTTTTGACCACTTATGACCCCTGTGTGACCTTTGACCCCAAACTGTGAAGACCCTATGTGTAGGTCTGGTAGGGGGTCCTACTGACCAAATCTGGTGATTGTAGCATGTACACTGTAGAAAAATAGCATTTTGAGTGCAAGGAATTAAAATTGACCTTTTGACCCCTAGAGACCTATGTTGACCTTTGACCCCGTAAAAATGATTGACTTTTTTTCTTGTCTTATCAATGCCTACAAAATGAAACATGACCGGTCAAAATCGGAGCATGTCTTACATTTTACCCTTGTTTAGGTCAATGACCCCTAGTGACCCCATCTGACATGTCACTTTTAATCGCTGAAGACCCTATATGTACATGGATATAAGGAATCTTTTGACCAATTCTGACAATCATAGGTCATTTCCTCTACCCATAGTAACCCCAAATTTCCAAGCTTGCTGGTAAGAACACACGAGCAACGCACAAAAAACATGTCGGGATCTGCGCCGTGCTTCTTGAAAAGCCGTACAGTTCTCTAATATCTAATTGCAATTAATTCCAATATTATATTTCAGAGGGAAAAAAACATTTGTACAGTATTAATTAAATTTATTGAATATTGTCTTGTAATTTGTAAGAGATAAATAAATTATGATAATCTTTTTGTAATGAATATTGACTTGTAGTATGAATAGGCTACTCATGAATAATTTGGGATCCTCTTGGATCATCTCGGTTCAACCTGGACCATTTCAGTTCAATCTGGATCATTTATATTGTTAATTAATATTCATATGGCAAATTAGTATTCATTACAAAATTATAATTTATTAATATCTCTTTACCCCGATTTTAGACTATATTCAATATTTTAACCCCAATGGCCGCCCATACAACGTCGTTCATATTCAGTGGCGTAACCAGAGCCCCCCCCCCCCCCCCCAGTCAGAAGCCATGCCCCTGATTCCTCCCAAAATATATATTGTTACCCATGACAGTGCAGTACATGCCCTAATTTTCCCAGTGGCTTGACTTTTAAAGTCAAAAATAGCTCTAAAATGGTCTGAAATACCTACTTTTAGACCAAATTAAGCTAATTTTGGGTAATTTCCTCCCAGTCAGAAACCATGCCCCCCTGATGCCCCCACAATGAAATATGACAAATACAATTTTACCCATGACAGTGCAGTACATGCCCTATTTTGCCCAGTGGCTTGACTTTTAAAATTAAAAAATAGCTCTAATAAAATGGTCTGAAATACCTACTTTTATACTTTTTTCCCACCACGAATGATGTATCTTGCCACCCGTTTGCCCACCAATTTTGTGCTAACATCTGAGGTTAGCGCAAGTGATCAATGTAAAATAGTGTGATTTAGGCGATCGGGTACTTGTCTTACCTTAGAACCAATATACTGGCATAAATCGAGTATCCCAAAAATGGGCCAGAAACGCACGATTTTATATTGTTACCATTCCGTGAGCGCTAGTTGCGATTTACGGACCCAAATAAAGCTGGGTAACATGAGGGGGACACTCGTGCTAAAACACGACACTCGATTGTATAATAGTTATGGTGGGGTTAAGACGCCACCTGAAATCTAAATCCAGGAATATACAACAATAAGTTGTAGAGAAGAATGTGAGGACATGATCCTCAACAATCATAAGTTATTAAAGGTTTGGAAAATAATTTCTGGGGAGGGAGATGGTCATGCCCCCCCCCCCCCCCCCCCCCCCCCTGTTCCGCTGTGGCGCCGGTACGCCATGTTTTCCTACAGCTACGAAGCATTTTATATTCAACATTTTATTTACCTTTTTGACTATGCAATATTCCTGTTCCGCTGTGGCGGTCCCGGTGACACCCATTTTCCCCCTGTTCCGCTGTGGCGCCGGTACGCCATGTTTTCCTACAGCTATGAAGCATTTTATAGTCAACATTATATTTACCTTTTTGACTATGTAATTTCCCTGTTCCGCTGTGGCGGTCCCGATGACACCCACAATCCCCCTGTTCCGCTGTGGCGCCGGTACACCATGTTTTCCTACAGCTACGAAGCATTTTATAATCAACATTATATTTACCTTTTTGACTATGTAATTTCCCTGTTCCGCTGTGGCGGTCCCGGTGACACCCATTTCCCCCTGTTCCGCTGTGGCGCCGGTATGTCATGTTTTCCTACAGCTACGAAGCATTTTATATTCAACATTATATTTACCTTTTTTACTATGCAATTTCCCTGTTCCGCTGTGGAGGTCACGGTGGCACCCATTTTCCCCTGTTCCGATGTGGCGCCGGTACGCCATGTTTTCCTACAGCTACGAAGCATTTTATATTCAACATTATATTTACCTTTTTTACTATGTAATTTCCCTGTTCCGCTGGGACACTGTAGCGAGCCTGATGACACCCATTGTCCCCCTGTTCTGCTATGGCGGTCCCGATGACACCCATTCCCCCCTGTTCCGCTATAAAGCAGTTTATATTCCTTTTTTTTAAAAACTTTTTCACTCTCTAATTTTCCTGTTCCGCTGTGGCGCTGTGGCGGGCCCCGATTACACCCATTTTTTTCCTCTGTTCCGCTGTGGCGGCCTCGATGACACCCACCTTTCCCTGTTCCGCTGTGGCGCTGGTCAGCCATGTTTTCCTTCTGCTATCAAGCAGTTTATATTCCTTTTGTTTTTACTTTTTCACTCTCTAATTTTCCTGTTCCGCTGTGGCGCTGTGGCGGCCCCGATGACACCCATTTGTTCCCCTGTTCCGCCGTGGCGCTGGCTAAATGGCTGTTTTCCTTCAGCTGTAAAGAAGTTTATATTCCATCTGATTTACTTTTTCACTCTCTAATTTTCCTGTTCCGCTGTGGCCCCGATGACACCCATTTTCCCCCTGTTCCGCTGTGGCGCTGGTCAGCCATGTTTTCCTTCTGCTATAAAGCATTTTATATTCCATGTGTATTTACTTTTTCACTCTCTAATTTTCCTGTTCCACTATGGCGTTGTGGCGGTCCCCGATGACCCATTTTTTCCTCTGTTCCTCTGTGGCGCTAGTCAGTCATGTTTTCCTTCTGCTATAAAGCATTTTATATTCCATTTGTATTTACTTTTTCACTCTCTAATTTTCCTGTTCCGCTGTGGCGCTGTGGCGCTGTGGCGGCCCCGATGACACCCATTTTTGTCCTCTGTTCCGCTGTGGCGGTCCCGATGACACCCATGTTCCCCTGTTCCGCTGTGGCGCTGGTCAGCCATGTTTTCCTTCTGCTATAACGCATTATATATTCCATTTGTATTTACTTTTTCACTCTCTAATTGTCCTGTTCCGCTGTGACGGCTTCGATGACACCCATTTTTTTCCCTTGTTTTGCTGTGGCGCTAGTCAGCCATGTTTTCCTTCTGCTATAAAGTATTTTATATTCCATTTGTATCTACTTTTTCACTCTCTAATTTTTCTGTTCCGCTGTGGCGCTGTAGCGGGCCTGGTGACACCCATTTCCCCCCTGTTCCGCTTTGACACCCATTTTTTCTCTGTTCCGCTGTGGCGCTGGTCAGCCATGTTTTCCTTCTGCTATATATAAAGCATTTTATATTCCATTTGTATTTACTTTTTCACTCTCTAATTTTCCTGTTCCGCTGTGGTGCTGTGGCGGCCCGATGACACCCATTTTCCCCCCTGTTCCGCTGTGGCGCTCGAGCCACTTTTACCTTCTGTTATATAGCAGTTTAAATTCCATTTATATTTACTTTTTCACTCTCTAATTTTCCTGTTCCGCTGGGTCGCTGTGGCGGGCCTGATGACACCTATTTTCCCCCTGTTCCGCTGTGTCGGTCCCGACGACACCCATTTTATTTCCTGTTCCGCTGTGGCGCTGGTCAGCCATTTTTTCCTTCTGCTATGAAGCAGTTTATATTCCATTTGTATTTACTTTTTCACTCTCTAATTTTGCTGTTCCGCTGTGGTGCTGTGGCGGCCCCGATGACACCCATTTTTTTCTCTGTTCCGCTTTGGCGGTCCCGATGACACCCATTTTATCCCTGTTCCGCGGTGGCGCTGGTCAGCCATGTTTTCATTCTGCTATTAAGCATTTTATATTCCATTTGTATTTACTTTTTCACTTTCTAATTTTCCTGTTCCGCTGTGGCGCTGTGGCGGTCCCGATGACACCCATTTCCCCCCTGTTCCGCTGTGGCGCTGGTCAGCCATGTTTTCCTTCTGCTATAAAGCAGTTTCCGTTGTATTTGCTTTTTACTCTTTAATTTTCCTGTTCCGCTGTGGCGCTGTGGCGGTCCCGATGACACCCATTTTTTCTGCCATGTTTTCTTACTGCTTTATTAAGCATTTTATATCTCATTATATATATTATGGTTACCGTCTATGTTCTTACCCAACTTTTACAAAAATAAATACATCAGTTGAAACTGTGGTCCTAGTGGGAATTGAACCATGAACCTCTGGATTGTAAGGCTTGTTACTCAACAACTATACTAGCGAGGGGTGAACTGGCCAATACATGATTTTAATCGCTCTCATTGTTACAGATTCAAGCTATTCTATGATCAGTACATACAATATTATTAAAGGTGTGTACAAAGAGATGTTTAAGGGTTTATTTTACAAAATGTACTTAATATGAAAGATAATCATTATAATTGACGATTATTGTTGTTTCTACTCAAAAAAGCAGTAACACTTGATTTAAAAAATGTTGAAATAGCATATTTATTTAAACCAGACGACAAATTCATTGTGGCAAGACAGACCCCTGGTTACGTGTTGGAATTGTATAAATTAAATTTCCAATGTTTAATCAACTTCATTTGTTACAAAAATAAAGACAAAAGAAAAGGTTATCCAGTGAGATTTGAACTCAAGCGTAAAGTGTTCATAGTTAATACAAATTTAAGCTATTAGACCAACGTGTTAGACCGCTCGCCCACCGTGACAGTTACCGATTTCTGTGGCAAAAGATTAACAAATATCTAATAGCTTACTTTAAGCGAAACAAGCAAAGTATGCTGTGTTAGAAATCAAAATAAAATCTGTAGCGCAAAATTCCTATGACCTTTTTGTGACAGTCCACTTCTCCCTTGACAATAATAAGCCACGGTCCATTAATGTTAATATCATCTAAAATTAGGTTGTGAACTTTAAGGAAACTGTACATCATTTAGCAAATGCGTCAACGCAGCATCAACCAATATCTGCAGGTCTATTTTGTAAATAACCACGTGTTTGTTTATAATAGCCGTGATATTGAAATGAGCCTTCACCGCGATACATACGACCTTGCATTTGTGATTTGTTATAACGTGATTTTTGTATCGTTGCGTGCACAAAATCACTTTAAACCTTCAACCTCATATCAATCTGCAATGATCAGACGATACTACGACTATTCAGGGAACAACGATTACGAATACTGATTGATATTGAAAAACACACGAGGGGATGGTCATGTAACGTAAAAGGCGATAGGTAAATACGCTGTTAGTATCCTTCACTGAATTGATTGAACACTTGTCAACATGAACAGAACTTTGAATAGGATAGCCTCGCTAGCGTCAATGCATTCCGAGGTCTCCGGAGCAAGTGCTTCGTTAATAGGTGTCAAAGAAGGAAAATGTAGTATTAGTCCTATGACTAAATATGGGCGGAGAGTACACGTCGTGAAAATGCTGTTTTTTCCGTTTGTGCCTGCATCTATACTCATGATATTGATTTCGGTCATGCTCAGGAATACGCTCCTTGACCGTGGATCATTACTGCAGATGCAACATTCTATTGGTAACTTGAAAGATATCAAGGAAGTGGTGCATTCCTTACAACTGGAATTGGAAATCGTGACTTTGTATATTGGGAACAACTCGGACGAGAACGTCACACGGCTGACGCCGTATTTTGCTGATACCATCGAGGCTTTAGATAATATTTCTGAGTGGCCTACAATGGGTCAACACTTAATAGGATCACATTTTGATAGTAGAGAGATATTCAATGACTATTTAATACATGAACGACGGTTGATTATTTTACGTAATAGGACGATTCAAGAAGCCATATACTTTTATGAAACAGTAAATATGTTGTTTATTGAGATGTTTACAGAGCACATACAGAATCCGGGAAATCAGCATATTTGGGAAGAGCTCTTGTCATTGAAATACATCATACGCGCAAAAGAAAATACAATGATTATGTTAGCTTACGGTCAAGAATTCATTTTGAGTGGCCATTTACCGCTAAATGATCACGTGAGCTTTATTGAAAATATAGCTTTATCCGACGACCATTTACAGTCCTGTTTTCGTTTCAACAATGGAATAGAAACGCTGTATCACAATCTTATTATTGAGGAAAGTTTTAATCTGGAGTTTCTATCGATTATGAAGGCATGGATTATTGAGGAAAAGCAACATTTTATGTCGCATGATACGGCCATGTCTTGGTTCTCTAATGCCACCACTCTTCTAACAATATTCAAAGAAATGGAGAATTTTATTATTCTCCAGGTGGAAGATGATACCGAAGAAGCATTCACGCAAGCTAATACACAGGTAAGATCAATGTGTTAAAAACATATATTAAAAGCTTCTCATACACAAGAACCACCTACATGTAATAAAATATCAAAATCAATAGGATCTGATTCTTCGATCCATCTCGATCCATCCAGGATCTGATTTTTATCAACGGAAGAACACTGTATAAATTCATATAACATGGGGACATACTTTGAATATCCCTATATTTGTGCCTTATCCAATTCTGCCTTAGATAAAGATCCTACTATGCGATCAAAATGTCAGGACCCTAGCAACATTTTAGACACTAAATATCCCAGGCTCCAATTACTAAAATCTGTTAATTAACGCTATCATGCATTGGTTAGAATTAGATAGTGTCCATCTAATAAACTAAATCTTGGTCTTGTCTTTAAACGTTGGTTTTCGACAGCGTGTCCCAAAAAACTGGGTCCAAAATCTGCAGAGCTTGTAACTTAAAAAGCTCCATATTTAAGGATATTAAGGAACATATACCTGACCTTAATTGGTTCAAACGTGAGACCAATCAAATGGCAACTTTCTGAAATACAAAGCTTTCAACAGAGCGTGGTTAGAACCCATTCTTTCCAATTTAGCAATAAACCACCTTATGCCTTGCATTTGCGTTGTGTGCAAGTTTTCCCTACATCATGTGCATGGTGTTTATTCTCCGAAATATGTTAAGTTTTATAGAAAAGGGTTAAATTATAGGTATGTTGGATCAATATTCAGCATTTTAAATACCCATTGCAGTAACCTTGTCGTTGAATATATACAAAAACACTAACAGAGCAACTATTACCCTGATACCATCGCCCATCTGCCCATAGCGAGTACATTTTGTGTCGGGAAAAAGCACATGTTCCCCCGGCAACCGACTGGTGGGTAAACAATTTCAAACTCATGATGCAAGTGTGAGAGTTACACTGGCTGGTGGAATTTCTGTCGGGCAGGTATTTTTGTGAGTTACCTGCCTGATCCCGACTGGCTGGTTGAAAAAAAATCTTTTCCAGCCCTGCCTCTAATTCCTTTGATGAGATGACTGACTTAACGGATGGTTTCCAATTTCGAAGAAATGGTTCTTGAACTGCTTCAAAGATGGCAGTGTCTCAGAAGGTTATTTATTGATTTTTCTAACAAAAATCATAGGTGTTTACACTTTTTATCCCCCTTATGACGAAGATTTCCCTGAGTAAGTCATTGTTATCAAGTCAAAGGCAAAACTTTGATGACGTCAGTACGATGCGCAAATGCAACGCATGAACGGTTCATGGGCAAAATCGGAAAAAACGGGTTCTGACCACCTGTATGCAAAGCTTTGTATTTCTAAAACCATACATTCGATTAGTCTTACAATTTCACCAAATAATGTCAGATATATTTTCTATTATATTCCTAAACATGAAGCATCTATGTTTCACATATTAAAAGTTATAAGCTCTGGAAGTTTTGGACCCAGTTTTTTGGGACACGCTGATGATTATTCTAATAGTGATTGTCTAACAGATGTTTCTTGACAATATTTTTCTATTACGAATTGGGATGCCAACCTACATTTAACAGTGACGAAAGAGCCCCCTAAATCTTCAGTTTAATTCAATGTAAGTGCGAAAAGAATTATAGCCAAACGATCAAATCATATCCCATAAATTGTAATGGGGAAATAACACAAAATATGGCTCCAAATGGCTCCTTCACTATATAATACCCGCATTTTGGGTTTTCGATATATTTGTTTTCTAATGGCAAAGTAGCGTATTAAAAGCGACGTATACTCTATTATACATCATTATGTAATATCACCACCTTTAGCTCTTCATTGTATTAGCATCTTAAAGTAACGTATTCACTATACATCACTATGTAGAAGTACCGGTTTGGTTTATTAAACTTTGTTGTGGTGTATGAACTATAATACGTCACTAAGTAAAACCGTAATTCATATTTCTTTGCAACACGCTAACTTAATTATGGAATAATTAGGTAAACATGGATAATCACCAAAAACATGGAGGGGGCAGAGTGCCCCTGACAAAAATAGAGCGAAAAATCAGGAAGGCAAAGAAAGGGGAAAAAAAAGAGAAACCAGAAGACAAAAGGGAAAAGGACAAAAAGGAAAAGGACAAAAAGAAACAGGACAAAAAGGAAGTGATGAAAAGGAAAATCCACAATGCGTTTACCGGGCTATTTAATTAAAGAAGCATGTAATACCGGGCAGAAATAAAGCAGATTCACAGAGCAAATTGGTCGATTTCTGCCCGGGAAATGGAGCTAGCCCGGGTCAGATCAGATCAAGCCCCCTCCCATAAACAATCGAAAATGCTGACTTTTCATGTCAAAATTACATTCAAATTTCTTCATAACTTTACACGTCTTTGTATTTTATGAATCAAACATATTTTGCCAAAATGGGTCTCATGACTCATTTAAATTATACACTTTAATTACACATACATTTGTACTTACATTGGATCCAAATAATATGTCTTGACTCGCGTAGAGTTCGTCTAACCTCCAACTGGCGGAATCTACGGGTACTGCCATTGTAAGCACAGATAAGTTATCTCTCGACTCGTACAGTCCCTTAAGTGACAAAAAGCACTTAAACCAACCTTTGACATTGGAATACATACCTCAGTGCTTTGCCTCGTCGCAAAATTACAGTATGTCCAGTGGACCTTTTCATAAAGCCACGCACCACTAATTCCCAATGAGGAAGTTCAGACGCCAGACCTCCACGTCTGTCTCTATTGATATAGTTTAGCGAATGTCCATTCACCGCACGTGTACGCTTGCAACATTTCGTCGCTATTCTGACATACCGGCACATCACAACAGAAATGTACTTATTTCGCACGTATTTTTAAAGGCATATTATGTGATCTTTTCCAGAGAGCGCCCTCTATTCATTTTTTTTTTAGAAAGTAGATTTTCTTGCAGATTTACATTTCCGATCATAAATCATACATACATTCCAAGTTACAGAGCGATACGATTCCTAATTACCTCAAAATCATGGTTTTAGAGTGAATTTAGAGTGAAAAATATAAAGTGCCGGGATTCCGACAGTTTATTTTCACTCTAAAACCATGATTTTGAAGTAATTAAGAATCGTATCGCCCTGTAACTTGGAATGTATGCATGATTTATGATCAGAAATGTAAATCTGCAAGAAAATCTGCTTTCAATTTTTTTTTCGATGTTGAGGGCGTACCCTGGAAAGATCACATAATATACCTTTAATGGTATGTGCACACAGGTGTTCTTTTTCTAAACCCAATATAATAGGTCGCGCTATAGTACCAATAGGGATGTCGCCCACTAGTAAATACTACTCACAAATATTGGCATTAGTTATGCATACCTATGACATACTATTGCGGACAATTTCAACTCTACATTTTTAGTAATTTGAATCTGACCATGACACAAGCTATGCAATCTTCTTAGCACGTGTTTCACACATATTTCCCGCCAAATAACTGATTTTGCATTGTCAAAAGTGTACTTACTTTAAGCTAATGCTATGACGTTTAAAAACACCAAACGGTTATTGTTCGAAAGACAAAGGTTCATAGTCTGTATTGATAACACTATCTCTCAATAGAATCATTCATGCGTCTCAAAACAAGATCACTTTTATGGCATTGATTATCCCTCATATCACAAAATCGGCATACATTTACCATACGTAATAATGTGTAATACCATTGATGAGTTGAGTGATACTGAGCATGCTGAGTCCAAGATAATGGCACCAATTAGTGTATAGATAATTATATTGACATTGAATCGGCTCGGTAGAACAGGATAAAGTGAAGGCCTTGACTTCGTTGCGTGTAATCAGACCAGTCCTTACTCGGTAAATTGGATTTATTAATGAACACCTTAGTACTCTCGATCGAATAATCTTTACATTTGTGTTCTGTAGATATTGTGCAATTATGAACTTACCATCTGAAAAGTGAACGAGAACGCAAACTATAAAGACATTCTTATACATCACTGTTGACATACTGTTTTGGTATTTACAGTTATAAATGTGATGCGATATGTGAAAACCCGCCACATGTCAGAATTGTTCATATTGGATATACTTATATCATAAGAAAGCTGAATCTGTGCTGATTACAGATCAATACAAATAAAGTAATGAGTGAATGATGATTGTGATGTCATAAAAAGCTACAAAACAAGAAATCATGAAAACAGGCCATAAAAGATACATAGTTCAATAGAATAACATTATAAGGCTTATTAGAAAAGTGACTTAAGTAAGTTTTTGAAGGTGAATTTCATAAAAGGTGACACAAAGTAATAGAAATCAATTTTTTGTAAACAAATCTATAAAAAAATTAAAATTAAAATAAAAAAAATTAAAAAAAAAATTAAAAAAAATATTCATAATCCCTATTTCACATTTTGCGACATCCGACAGGTTTTCACAGATCGCATCACAAATGGTTTGTATCTGTTGAATGTTAATCCACTGCCGGCTAAAGACACTATCAAGGATAAGATAATATGGATTCAAGTCCAGCTTTGCTCTTACCAAACAGATTACACGAAAACTCCTATATACATGTACTACAATCATACGACTTTAACATGTGCTGCCATATGATACGGTGTGTGTTAGATTTTGTTACACGATTAGCATGTTAAATTGGTTTACATTGGGAACATTAAGCCTACCGTTCAAATATTTCTGTAAGATTCATTAATACTCGTATTTCTCTCTATATTTGCATGCATATTTGTGTACTGGAGGCTTTGGGACATTAGCATCTAAAATCATCGAACGTAAATACGATTAGAATGAGTATTCTACCAAAATAAATCGAAACTAATAGTATTACACTTTAAGATGTAATGATTTCTTCAAAAAATAAAACTACAAGCTATTGTCTCAGCTTTTCTGAATACCTCTTTACTTTTTTCGTATTTTAATTAAAACAATCACTACCAATCTATATTTCAGATGCTAGTTAGAAGGTGTGTAAGAGTTACGTGTGTGTAAAAATACCAACTCCTGTAGAAAGAAAAACAATGGAGGGCTTTCTCTGAGGATCTATCAATAACCTTATTTAAAGTTCAATTAAAAAACGTGTTCTACGGATAGGATCTTACCAATGAAGGCTTTGCTAACATTTAACACTTTCCTCGCGGCAGGCGTCTGCAGACGACATTCAAAAAGTTCACAAAATGTTTAAAAATGTCAACATTTTTGAATGTCATTACCGACTTTGGAATTACCATAAGAAATGCATTGACATAAGTACTAACATGCCTAGTATTGGTTCAGTAATCCTTGGGATAGGCCTTGAAGTTGGGAAACGTATATATAGTAAAACCAATAGCCGCGTGGTAAGTGTTTAGATTTTCTATTTTTTTTCTTTTTTTCTTACAACTTAATATAAAAGTTTTATTTTCACTGCTCTTGAATGGTGTAATTGTCATTACGCAACGAGAACGAGTCGTTGTTTTGAAATAACAAACGCAATGGTTTTTATGAAGAAGTACCTTGTTGATAATACAAATAAAATCATTGGCCAATATTCAGTGAAATTGTAGCCATGATTTATAATGTGATTTTCCAAGAATTGATCTTCGTGCAATAAGTTCAAACCAAGGTCACCTAACCACTTATCAAACTGCGTGATACATTTCACGGACATAAATTATGCTAATGAGCTAATTCGTGAAGGGCGCCGCTCATTAAATGACGTCACTCGCATCATCGGGGTTTTCCCGATGTTAGCTGAAAATTCCAAATCGATTCACTCGTAAATTGAGTTCATACATTGAACGGCTGCGCAGAAGATTTTGCTAGCCACTGATTGCCCTCGTGTCAGTTTTTCTTTATTGGCGCGAATTGATATATCAACATACTTTTTACCGGATCAAAATTGGTCAAGCCAGTCGAGAGTAACAGAATTTTCAAAAATCTTCTTCCGATATTTTCGGAACGCCAAATTTGTAAGTTTGAAATTCTAGGTCGAGTAAAATGATGTGCTTATTTGTTGTCTGTAAGCTTTTGTGAATTTTCCCGAATTGCAGTATTTTTTTTATTGAAAATAGACAGTTCAAATTAAACGGTGGTTCCAAATTCAACAGACAGCACATGTATTTAGGTATACAGCAACAACAATATTCAGGCAACACTGAGAAAAAACGATGCCCGGCTATGCAAGGGAGTGTACGGGGAAGTGTACGGGGATGAACATGACAAACCAAAACAGCCTAGCAAATAACCGCCTCCGTGGCGCAATTGGTTAGCGCGTTTGGCTGTTAACCGAAAGGTTGGTGGTTCGAGTCCACCAGGGGCGTTTTTTCATTTTGCATTTAATGCAGATCGACAAATCACAGTAAAAATCTAATTATTGACAAAATCACAGACCACTCACACAAAAATCGCATCTGCGCATGCTCCTGTCGCGATCGAAATCCAACACACAAGCAATGGGCGAGTTTTATAAGTGCTAACAAACCCTAGTAAAATCTTGAAATCAAAAAATCACCAAACCCGTAAGGGGCGATATCCAAACTCTCAAGCGGTTTTACACCGGTATTACACCGATTTTACACCGGTATTAAAACGATATTTGTTTCTATTGTTAAAAGCATCGGGAAAAGATCAGTGATTAACACCCCGCTGCACCCGCCTCTCTACTTATCTGGCGTTAACAATAGAACTATTGTAGTACTGTCGATGGCTCAATTAGTCGTCTAGAAATATCAATTAGGCTACCGAACATCACGAGTCTGGAATGTTGTTTACTCTCACTCTAACATGGAACCACTATACAACTTGCAACATTTTCCCGGGACATTTTACGCTCAATTCTCACAGCCCTAGTGCACGTAATACTGAAGCAATTACAGATTGCACAGCACCCGCAAGAAGCTGGAATCCTAATAAACAATTCGTATTGTTTAAAATGCTAATTGCTTCATTCTTTTTTAATTTTGAAAGATGTATGGGGATCAGCAACGCGTAAGAAATGTGATGCTTAAATAACCCCATACTAAATATATGTTTATCAACGACTTTTCCAACACTGTATTAGTCTAGTGCAGCAAAGTGGCCACGCTCTAGCGCTCCCACGCAGGAATCCTGGGTTCAATTCCTCAACCAACCATTACTTCTTCTCTTTTCTTCCTTTTTCTCTCTGTGTCTCCAATGTCTCTGTTTTGTTTTGTTTTGTTTTGTTTTGTTTTGTTTTGTTTTGTTTTGTTTTGTTTTGTTAACGTTTTCGTTTTGTTTTTTTGTAATATTTTTTATTTTATATTCTAAAATTCGATTGTGAACTTTAAGAAAACTGTACATCATTTAGCAAATGCGTCAACGCAGCATCAACGAATATCTGCAGGTCTAATTTGTAAATAACCACGTGTTTGTTTATAATAGCCGTGATATTGAAATGCGCCTTCAACGCGATACATACGACCTTGCATTTGTGATTTGTTGTAACGTAATTTTTGTATCGTTGCGTGCATAAAATCACTTTAAACCTTCAACCTCATATCAATCTGCAATAATCAGACGATACTACGACTATTCAGGGAACAACGATTACGAATACTGATTGATATCCAGTAAAAAAAACACACACGAGGGGATGGTCATGTAACGTAAAAGGCGATAGGTAAATACGCCATTAGTATCCTTCACTGAATTGATTGAACACTTGTCAACATGAACAGAACTTTGAATAGGATAGCCTCGCTAGCGTCAATGCATTCCGAGGTCTCCGGAGCAAGTGCTTCGTTAATAGGTGTCAAAGAAGGAAAATGTAGTATTAGTCCTATGACTAAATATGGGCGGAGAGTACACGTCGTGAAAATGCTATTTTTTCCGTTTGTGCCTGCATCTATACTCATGATATTGATTTCGGTCATGCTCAGGAATACGCTCCTTGACCGTGGATCATTACTACAGATGCAACATTCTATTGGTAACTTGAAAGATATCAAGGAATTGGTGCATTCTTTACAACTGGAATTGGAAATCGTGACTTTGTATATTGGGAACAACTCGGACGAGAACGTCACACGGCTGACGCCGTATTTTGCTGATACCATCGAGGCTTTAGATAATATTTCTGAGTGGCCTACAATGGGTCAACACTTAATAGGATCACATTTTGATAGTAGAGAGATATTCAATGACTATTTAATACATGAACGACGGTTGATTATTTTACGTAATAGGACGATTCAAGAAGCCATATACTTTTATGAAACAGTAAATATGTTGTTTATTGAGATGTTTACAGAGCACATACAGAATCCGGGAAATCAGCATATTTGGGAAGAGCTCTTGTCATTGAAATACATCATACGCGCAAAAGAAAATACAATGATTATGTTAGCTTACGGTCAAGAATTCATTTTGAATGGCCATTTACCGTTAATTGATCACGTGAGCTTTATTGAAAATATAGCTTTATCCGACGACCATTTAGAGTCCTGTTTTCGTTTCAACAATGGAATAGAAACGCTGTATCACGATCTTATTATTGATGAAAGTTTTAATCTGGAGTTTCTATCGATTATGAAGGCATGGATTATTGAGGAAAAGCCAAATCTTATGTCGCATGATACGGCCATGTCTTGGTTCTCTAATGCCACCACTCTTCTAACAATATTCAAAAAAATGGAGAATTTTATTATTCTCCAGGTGGAAGATGATACCGAAGAAGCATTCACGCAAGCTAATACACAGATAAGATCAATGTGTTAAAAACAAGCTTCTCATACACAAGAACCACCTACATGTAATAAAATATCAAAATCAATAGGATCTGATTCTTCGATCCATCTCGATCCATCCAGGATCTGATTTATATCAACGGAAGAACACTGTATAAATTCAGATAACATGGGGACATACTCTGAATATCCCTATTTTTTGTGCCTTATCCAATTCTGCCTCATATAAAGATCCTGCTATGCGATCAAAATTTCAGGACCCTAGCAACATTTTAGACACTAACTATCTCAGGCTCCAATGACTAAAATCTGTTAATTAAGGTTGGTGTCAACCCCAAAAATGTGAAAAATAGAGAGCGCCGTAACTTTTAAACTATAACTGTGATGAATGTAAAGGTATACAATTATGGAATGGAAATGAGTGAGAGATTCCATTTTTAAAATAAACATTTCACTAAAAATGTCGATTTTTGACAAAATGGCAAAAAATCACTTTTTTGGTAAACAAAATCTTGGACAGGCTACAAAAGTCAATTTTGAGTTAAAAATGCTGAAATTTGCTAGAAACCATGATAAGACAAAACTCCAGGAGTGTTATTTTTAAAATTTTATTTTAGGCCTTACTTTTGAAAATGTTGACCAAAAAGTGATTTTTTGGTTGTTGCCAAAAATCACTTTTTTTGCGAGATGCAAAGATAGGTTAAAATATCAATTTTCTTAATAATGTCAAAACTAGCAGTGTTGCCAGGTCAGAAAATACCTCAAAACATTTTATTTTTTTAATATTTTTTTATTTGAGTCTAAAGATTAAGTATAAAGATGTGTCTTTATCAAGTAATAGCTACTTTTGAAAAAAAATCTTGCATATTGCTGCAATAAGATAACGAATGTGCGGTAAATGTCGACTATTTTTATCTGATATTGACCAAAATGGCTTAAATCTAAATTGGGCTGTTGCCATGGCAACGAGTACAAGATTAAAAAACTAATCTCGTTTTTCTGATATGCTACCTGGCCAGGAAGAAACAAAAATCGGCGAGCTTTGCAACCCATACTCGATATTTACCTGAGATGACTCTTAAGTGACAAAAAGCACTTAAACCAACCTTTGACATCGGAATACATACCTCAGTGCCTTGCCTCATCGCAAAATTACAGTATTTTCATGTGTCCAGTGGACCTTTTTATAAAGCCACGCACCACTAATTCCCCATGAGGAAGTTCAGACGCCAGACATACACGTTTGTCTCTATTGATATAGTTTAGCGAATGTCCATTCCCCGCACGTGCACGCTAGCAACGTTTGTTCGGGCTGGGGATTTCGCACGTATTTTTAATGGTATGTGCACACAGGTGTTCTTTTTCTAAACCCAATTCAATAGGTCGCGCTATAGTACCAATGGGGATGTCGCCCACTAGTAAATACTACTCACAAATATTGGTATTAGTTATGCATACCTATGACATACTATTGCGGACAATTTCAACTCTACATTTTTAGTAATTTGAATCTGACCATGACACAAGCTATGCAATCTTCTTAGCACGTGTTTCACACAAATTTCCCGCCAAATAACTGATTTTGCATTGTCAAAAGTGTACTTACTTTAAGCTAATGCTATGACGTTTAAAAAAACACCAAACGGTTATTGTTCGAAAGACAAAGGTTCATAGTCTGTATTGATAACACTATCTCTCAATAGAATCATTCATGCGTCTCAAAACAAGATCACTTTTATGGCATATTGATTATCCCTCATATCACAAAATCGGCATACATTTACCATACGTAATAATGTGTAATACCATTGATGAGTTGAGTGATACTGAGCATGCTGAGTCCAAGATAATGGCACCAATTAGTGTATAGATAATTATATTGACATTGAATCGGCTCGGTAGAACAGGATAAAGTGAAGGCCTTGACTTCGTTGCGTGTAATCAGACCAGTCCTCACTCGGTAAATTGGATTTTTATTATTATTATTATTATAAGGATTTATATAGCGCATTTCCAAAAGACCAATGCGCTGTACAATATGTATACATTAGATAAAAATATGTTGAACAAAAACCAGCAGTAAAATAAGAATTATACATACATATTACATGATAAAATACACAAAAACAGCACTGAGAGAAACACACAGCCCGACGCCACACACCCCTAAAACACACCCACCCCAACTCACCCCCACACCACATACACACTACCCCCTCTCCCATCTCCCTCCCCCAAAAGATATTGCACATAAAACTTGATACATTTACGTGATCACCTGACTGACACCATACATACCCTACACACCCCACCCACACACCCCCACCATACACACACCCTCCCTCCCCAAAATATATTGCACGCAAAATATGGTACATTTACGTGACCACCTGATGACTGACACCATACAACCCCCCCCCCCCCCCACCCACAGCCCCCCCCCCCTCACACACACACCCCTACATACAGATGTTGCAACACTCGCAATACCCATGAACAAACCAAACAACAGCACATAACCCGTAATTTAAATTGTTATTTAGCTGCAGACATACATACATTATATACCTAACATTGCATACATCAACAATACTTAAAAATGCATTTAAAAATTAATAAAAAATGTAAACCACTAAAAGACCAATATATATATATACAATAATTATGTAAACAACCATGCTGAAATTATTCCACAGGGAATAGATGAGTTTTTAAAAGCTTTTTAAAACATTTCACATTTGGGGCGGTACGCACAGAACTGGGTAGGATATTCCACATTCTTGGTCCTAAAGCTGAAAATGATTTATCCCCAAAGGATCTGTTAGTTTTGGGAATGGCAAGAAGTGTAGAATCCTGAGATGACCTAAGCCCTTCACGGCCTGAGTTGTAAACGTTAAGTAAAGCCTGTAAATAAATTGGATTGGATTGAATGGTGTAATTGTCATTACGCAACGAGAACGAGTCGTTGTTTTGTAATAACAAACGCAATGTTTTTATGAAGAAGTACCTTGTCGATAATACAAATAAAATCAGTGGCCAATATTCAGTGAAATTGTAGCCATGATTTATAATGTGATTTTCCAAGAATTGATCTTCGTGCAATAAGTTCAAACCAAGGTCACCTAACCACTTATCAAACTGCGTGATACATTTCACGGACATAAATTATGCTAATGAGCTAATTCGTGAAGGGCGCCGCTCATTAAATGACGTCACTCGCATCATCGGGGTTTTCCCGATGTTAGCTGAAAATTCCAAATCGATTCACTCGTAAATTGAGTTCGTACATTGAACGGCTGCGCAGAAGATTTTGCTAGCCACTGATTGCCCTCGAGTCAGTTTTTCTGTATTGGCGCGAATTGATATATCAACATACTTTTTACCGGATCAAAATAATTGGTCAAGCCAGTCGAGAGTAACAGAATTTTCAAAAATCTTCTTCCGATATTTTCGGAACGCCAAATTAGTAAGTTTGAAATTCTAGGTCGAGTAAAATGATGTGCTTATTTGTTGTCTGTAAGCTTTTGTGAATTTTTTCCCGAATTGCAGTATTTTTTTTATTGAAAATAGACAGTTCAAATTAAACGGTGGTTCCAAATTCACAGAAGTGTAGAATCCTGAGATGACCTAAGCCCTTCACGGCCTGAGTTGTAAACGTTAAGTAAAGCCTGTAAATAAATTGGTGACGAACCATTCATCACCATTCATCATTATCTTATCCTTGATAGTGTCTTTAGCCGGCAGTGGATTAATTAATAAAGCTACAAAACAAGAATCATTCATACATGATTTATTGATGAACACCTTAGTACTCTCGATCGTATAATCTTTACATTTGTGTTCTGTACATATTGTGCAATTATAAACTTACCATCTGAAAAGTGAACGAGAACGCAAACTATAAAGACATTCTACGCTAAGTCTCGATTGATCACTGTTGACATACTGTTTTGGTATTTACAGTTATAAATGTGATGCGATCTGTGAAAACCCGCCACATGTCTGGATTTTTTTTATATTGAAGATACTTATATCATAAGAAAGCTGAATCTGTGCTGATTACAAATCACTACAAATAAAGTAATGAGTGAATGATGATTGTGATGTCATAAAAAGCTACAAAACAAGAAATCATGAAAACAGGCCATACAAGATAGTACATAGTTCAATAGAATAACATTATAAGGCTAATTAGAAAAGTAAGTTTTTGAAGGTGAATTTCATAAAAGGTGACACAAAGTAATAGAAATTAATTCTTAAAAATATCTTTAAAAAAATTAAAATTAAAATTAAAAAAATAATTTTAAAAAAATCCGACAGGTTTTCACAGATCGCATCACAAATGGTTTATCAGAGCTACTGGTGAATTAATCCACTGCCGGCTAAAGACACTATCAAGGATAAGATAATATAGTGGAATCGCTTAACGAAATTACGTTTACAGACCGGATACAAGCACCAAAGTTTGCACGAATCTTCATTGGGTCAAAACATTTGCTTTTGGAAGGGGTGCTCATTTGGCAGATGATTGGAACCTAAGATAGCGGCTAAAATTTAAAATGGGTGTCCATATATTGCACATTAAATGTTTAAATGCATTGAACAATTTGATTAGTGTTAATAGTGTACTACATGTAGTGTGATACAAATATAATACGGATACACTATATTGATCAAAATTACAATATGGTCGGCAAAATTCAAAATGGCGGCCGCTTGATATTGTATATCAATGATACATTTCATAAGAAGAGTAGCTCTTAACCAAAGGAATGTTGTGGTCGATGCGTTATAATTGATAGAAGATAATTGAAGATGGTAATTATCCAATATGGCCGCCAAAGAAGATATAACTGTTCGTTGATGTAAAAGTTGCTATAAAAACGCATTATTTTGTGCCGATATTCTGGGGGTATTTGTGGTTTATCCACTTAATTATACGCACAATAAACAGTTATCAATTAACCGACAATGAGATAGAACAATGACAGCATCATTATTCTTGATTTCTCACTATTTGGCACATTTACATTTACAAATGCCAGTGCATTCATGATTAATTAGACACGCGGGTGCATATTGAACAGTTCCATCTGCATACACATTTTACCTTCAGTAATGTACCTGACCCCTTGGGGATAGTTAACCAAACCGGACTCCAAACACCGTTTGTCTGTTTCCATCCAAACCTTCCTGGAGTAGGTACGTGTTGTCTTGTCCGGTTACATGTACGGAGCTCGGACCTGGGCTCGGACCTAGTTTGAGATTGGCATATATAAGCATGATGCTAGCAGAACCTAGGACTAGCGAAACTCAAATAAATCCACACGAGTATAGTATGGTAGACTTTATTTAACATTTTCCAAATTCTACGCGCTATTAGTTTTTGCCAATACAAACAGATTTTTCATAAACCTTTCCAACTTTACAGCCACTTTCTGGCAAGGCCAAGCTCCGAGACGCATGCCGGAAAGATCACTTTTAAGAAATGCTTAATGGAACCTTTGAAACGTGCAGTATGTCATTGTTTCAGAACGAATTTTCGTTATTATGAAACCTCCCAAATTATTATTTTGAAAGCGTCGTTGCTTTGGTTTTTGGTTTTGCAAATGTCACGTAGTCTTTGTTTTTGTATTACAGACGCAAAATGGGGATAAAAGCTTCTGTTAATTGTGTATCATTTATTAAAATCCGTTATGCAGTGGAGTGAATTACAGATGTATATTACGAAGATGGGTACTAAAAGCATACAAGCAATAATAGTACTTAAACTGCCTCGTGCAATATATAGTACACAACACTGTTCCGATCATAAAGCTAATACGCAAGGAGACCAGCATCAATGGGACGATGATACTCAAGGCTAGAACCATTTTAATTCCCCCAGCCCATCTACCCATTTGATATAATGTCCCGATTTGAATGTTGAAGAAGTGCACCCCGCAATAAAAATGAACTTTGTTGGTAACAGCATATTGCCTGTTTTTTTCCTATGTTGAATTTTCCATAAAATATGGTAATAATAATAAACATATAGTAATACCTTTGTTACAAGAAAGGTAGCCCTCCCCTCGTCGTATGCTTTCCAAGCACATACGTTTGCCCTCTTAACCATTGGACCGACGAAGTCGCATCTTAACCCGTAAATGCGTGGAACATTCACAGGGCCTTGGACTTCGGTTCTCCTCTTTACCCATCCGAACGCTATCCATATGTTGTATCATGGAATGTGAGGTCAGAATAAGCTTTACCACAAGTTGTGCCTAACTGAACTGCAATATCTATCTGGGATTGCTTAATTAGTGACATAACCAGATTTTCAAGGAACAAATAAATGCAAACATTGACTATCAATGGGATAGTAATTAAAAAAGAGAAACCCTCTTCCCACCCAGATGAATCTAACGGATCTCTCATTGTTCACCACACGTGCCATCTCTTTGTGCAGTCCACGAGGCATACGATTTTAGTTTACTGTCGTTCTTCAATTAAAGCATCTGCAAAATTGTTTGGGTATGATTCCTCATTTGGCATTCTGGAACCGCAACAGACGGATTTTTAAGAGCAACTGTGCATTCGCCTAGTCTGGTAGATTGAGCTATTCGTCACTGGTTTCCTGTGTGGATGTTCTAAGTAATGGCCTCATATTGCTAAATTTGGTCTTGGTGGGAAATAAATTAGAAAAACGTAAGGCATGACTGTGATTCCGATAGTTCATAGTGTATAGTTTATTATCACTAAATCGCAGCTAAAAGCTGAATTACATTGGTATAAAATCATCAAATTACACAAAGAAATGTATACAAAGATAACATCAAAATTGTACATTAAAATTGCTAAAAGAGGTTAAAAGATATCAAAAATACATAAATAATTAAAGTAATCAGGTAGAAGCTAATACTGCACTGTGGGTGACATTTAAAAAAACACAGCATTTTAAATGACACAGGGAATGATTCACAAACCAACCACAAGAGTCCGATTAGCACCCCTAGCAAGCATATTTACTGCTGTTGATTCAGGAGATTAGTAAGGGAGCAAATCAAAACTCGACCGCGCGGCAACCGGTGGTTCCGCCCGGTTGGACCGCATATCATTGTTTAGAACAATAGAAACCGGCTGCAACCTCACGGAACTGCACGGAACCGGCGGTTGCCGGTCGAGTTTTGATGTGCTCCCTAAGGAAAGAAATGGGGCTATTCCCATATCTTTTGGTTTTGGTCTGTTACTCCAAATTGGCCTGTTACTCCAAAGTATTCCTACGGAGCAGCTCGTCCAGTAAAGACTTTCAGCAGGTAATGAATCATATTAATTATCATATTAATAGATTGAAAGTTTCACACTGTATTTTAATTTTGTGGTTGTATGTTACATATAGCCTTATCTATTATAACATCGTTGTATTATAGTAGGACATACTTCCACCGTAGCCGCCATGTTGGATATAATCAAACCTTTTGATAACCAACAAAACATTTCTATGTAACATAATTCCACTGATATAAGACATCGTTCCAGCATTTAGACTGTAATTAAAAGAATTGTATTGCCTTTTTCAACACGTCATTTTATGGGAGCAGCCATCTTGGATCATGATGTTTTCTGACATGAGCACCCCTTATAGAATCACGTGTCATAACCTAAAGAAGAATATATCATCATGGTTTGCTTGTATCCGACAAGTAAACGTAATGGCCAAAATGGCCCTTAAGCGATTCCACTAATATGGATTCAAGTCAAACTTTGATCTTACCAAACAGATTACACGAAAACTCCTATATACTACAATCCCACGACTTTAACATTTGCTGCCATTATGATACGGTGTGTGCTAGATTTTGTTGAACAATTAGCATGTCAAATGGGTTTACATTGGGAACATATAAGCCAACCGTTCAAATATTTCTGTAATACTCGTATTTCTCTCTATAGTTGCATGCATATTTGAGTACTGGAGGCTTTGGGACATTAGCATCTAAAATCATCGAACGTAAATACGATTATAATGAGTATTCTACCAAAATTACACTTTTAGATGTAATGATGCCTAGTATTGGTTCAGTTATCCTAGGGATATGCCTTGAAGTTGGGAAACGTATATTATAGTAAAACCAATAGCCGCGTGGTAAGTGTTTGGATTTTCTAAATTGATTTTTTTCTTCTTCTTACAACTTAATATAAAAGGTTTATTTTCACTGCTCTTGAATGGTGTAATTGTCATTACACAACGAACACGAGTCGTTGTTTTGTAATAACAAACGCAATGTTTTATGAAGAAGTACCTTGTTGATAATACAAATAAAATCATTGGCCAATATTCAGTGAAATTGTAGCCATGATTTATAATGTGATTTTCCGAGAATTGATCTTCGTGCAATAAGTTCAAACCAAGGTCACCTAACAAACCTTAGTAAAATTTTGAAATAAAAAAATCACCAAACCCGTAACAACTTTTCAAATAGACCTACATTTTTTGAAAACCTAAAATATATCAATCAAATCACCGCATTACACTATTAGGCTCGTATACTTCATGTCCTCCAACTTAGTAGAGACAGTCGTACATCTGGTGGTGATATCTCGACGATAATATATATTACATAGTGGTTTATAGTGTAATAATATACATTGTACACTGTATACACCAATATGTTAAAACACAAGTGTATTACTTTGTGTTACATATTTCAAAACAATTGGATAGTCATTACAAAATCGACCAAGGTTTACCATACGTCACTATGCTATGCCACTGACGATATAAAAAAAGGCGGTCGATCCTGTAATACCAGGAGTGGAGTGCCCATCTCCCTTTCAAAGCGATAGCGCCAGACTCACTCCTTTTTTATAATGTTGCTGTGTGTGGGGCTCGCTACACCTCCTCCACAGCGAGTCTGTTACCTTCCCAGCACTGAAGAATGCCGGTACCCATTTGAATACACTTGGGTAAAGAGGAGTAATTGCGGTAAAGTGCAATTCCTTACTCAAGAGCACAACATGTTGACCACAGTGGGACTCGAACCCATAACCTTTAGATCATCATGAGTCCAGTGCTCTACCCACTGCGCCACACATGCCTACTGACGATATACATGATCTAATATATTCCATTATACTTTTAATTTACCACCATGATTCATTTATTCTCCTTCTTATTATGATTTGATAACTATTAAAGGAAGTCAAGTTCGTCCAGTATAAAACAATGTTCCAGCATATAGCACTTCAACAAAGTTTGAAAGCGTTTAACCAATATATCGACGCCAAGTTGTCAGCAATCAGCTTAAGGAATACTTGAGTCAGAACAATCTTAATGAAGTGTATCAATCTACATATGTGTCAAATAGGAGTACCGAAACTGCTCTCCTTAAGGTGCAATGTGATATATTTTATGCTGTTGACAGACGAGAGGCAGTATTTCTTGTGATGCTTGATCTGTCTGCAGCGTTCGATACTATTGATCATGATATGCTATTGCGTTATCTGTGGTTTTGGGATTTCTCCAGTGGATAAGATCTTATCTGGAGAGTCGTGTATTCCAAGTTAAAATAGACGGGGTTTACTCTGATAAATGTAAATTAGACTCTGGAGTTCCTCAGGGCTCTGTAGTCTGTACTGGGCCCTTTGGGTTTTATTCTATACATATCACCTCTTGGTAACATTATACGTAAAGATGGACTTAGTTTCCATGTTTTATTCCGATGGCACTCAAATATATATATATATATTTCTTTTGACCCGAGTATACCAGAAGTATATCAAAACTTGAAGCATGTATCACTGAGCTCAGTTACTGGATGGATGTAAATAAATTAAAACTCAATCATAGTAAAAGTGAATTTTTCATTGCTGACACCACCCAAGGACTAAACAAACTCTCACCCGTTACACTCAAAGTTGGTGATGACATGATCAAACCAAGTTCTTCGGTGCGCAATATCGGTATTATTTTTGATGATCATATGTCCATGACTAAACACGTCAATAGTCTTATCTCTTCTGTCAACATTCAACTAAGGAACATCCGTCGCATCGCTAAATATCTTGATCAGGACACAAAACAGCACGCCATTTCTTTGTCTAATTCTCTCTCGTCTGGACTACGGCAATGCACTCCTGTATGGCGCCACATCTAAGGATCTTGATCGTCTTCAGTCTCTACAAAACAAAGCCGTCAAACTGATCTTCTCCGCGGGTAAGCGTGACAATCCTTCACCCCTCATTTCTGTTCATATAGACCAGGCTAAAAGTGAGCTAGGTATCACTTGGAGGCGTTCTTTATCTCATGTGGTTTTTCTAGACCAGAATTTCATGAGGAATAAGAATATCTTTGGTAATCAGCCCAAATCCTGAACGCGCCCCTAGGAGACAGCAAAATCCAAAATGGCCGCCATACAGTACTTTTATGCTAATAAAAGTATAAAACTTTACCTCATTACCTCATCTTAGCAAGGTAATGACCTCATAGGTCATTACCTTGCTAATGACCTATAAGGAGTTCCGTGTGACAAACTCTTTTACGTAAAGGTGCATCGGCGTGTATCGTAATACGTATTGACTACCTTTCTGTGAACGAATTCAAGAGTCCTTTATTGATTTAACTTTTGGCTGTTTCTAGATATGTAGACAAGGTCGCAAGGGGGAAAAAAGTAAGAGAATATGACGGGAAACGTGTATTTATTATGGTTTGGTAAGGCCGTAGCATCCCCCGCAAATCTTCCAGCCCTCTTAAGTGTTACAATACTTCAAAGTGTCCAGGGGGCGGGCACACTCACCTTGCGCGGGTCCTTACAAACGTTATATTAAGCTTCATGACGGCCGCTATAGAGATCGACTTTCTAGGTTATTTTCCGTTATCCTTAAAATGATGAAATATTTTCCTTATGACGCCCAGAAATTAAGCACTTGACTGAAACTGTATAGGCATTTGTTCTTACTATGTGTTACCATATTTCGACATATAGTAACAAGTTTAAAACTAGAAAATGTTGATGTATTACGAAGGATAAACAAATATATAATTAAATGTACATGTAGAATAACTCTATAATTTATATAAAACATGCATAAGCAAACAAACAAACAATATAATATCAATTTAATATAAGTTTGGATCTTGATTTTTGTTTTAAGGCGTTTCAAGTAAAGCAATAATTGTATGTTATGTTTACAAATCAAAATGAAATATGTAGCGCGAAATCCACATGACCTTTGATGACAGTGTCCACCTCCTTCGAGAATAGTAATGAAGCCACGGTCCAATAATGGTAATATCAACATTGTTAACGACTCTATCACAATGACGCAGTGAACTTTATTGAAATATAGCAAATGCGTCAACCAATCAATGAACAATATTTATGATAAAAAAAACCTGGATAGTTTGCAGATCTATTTCTGTATACAACCAAGTACCTGTGTGTAATATTAGTTAATACATTAAAATGCTCCTTGCATGTGTTATGTATTGGGCTGACAAACTGACACTTTCAATTTAATATCAGTTAGAATATTGACTGATCAGAAGATGCTGCGACTAGTCAGGGAACAACGGTTGATAAATGTGCTGATCAATATTCGTTAAAACACGCGGTGATGGCCAAAGTCACGTTTACAATAAAAAGGCAATAGTTTAATAGCTGCAATACAGGATACTGACTTCAAGGTTGTTTGTTAGAGTTATACTCTTTCTATATTATAGTATCATTCATCGAATTGATTGAGTGTTCTATCGGTGCAACGTGTATAGCCATAATAGTCAACATGAACAGAACTATGAATAGAATAGCATCGCTAGCATCAATGCATTCCGATATATCTGGGGAAAGTGCTTCATTAATAGATGTCAAAGAAGGTAAATGTAGCACCAGCAGTCATATGACTACATCTGGACGGAGATTGCACATCGTTAAAATGCTCTTTTTCCCGTTTGTGCCAGCGTCTATACTCATCATATTGATTTCCATAGCGCTCTGCGATACGATACGTGAACGTGTATTATTACTAGACATTCATCGTTCTATTAACAACTTGAATGATATCAACGAAATGGTGCATCATTTGCAACTGGAATTGGAAATCGTGACTTTGTATCTTGGAAATGATTCGGACGAGAATGTAGCACGGCTGATGCCGTATTTTGCTAATACCATCGAGGCCTTAGATAATATTTCTGAGTGGCCTACGGCAAGTCTAAACTTAGGATCACATTTGAACAGTCGAGAGCAATTCGGCGAATATTTAATATATGAACGACAGTTAATTGTTTTACGTAATAGGACGATTCAAGAAGCTATAAACTTGTATGAAACAATTAATTATGCGTTTATTGAGGTGTTTACAGAGCACATACAGAATCATGGAAATGTGCTTATTTGGGAAGGGCTCATGTCATTTAAATACATTATTCGCGCAAAAGAAAATACAGTAATTATGTTAGCGTACGGTCAGGAATTCATTTTGAGTGGCCATTTACCGCTAAATGATCACGTGAGCTTTATTGAACATATAGCTTTATCCGACGACCATTTAGAGTCATGTTTTCGCTTCAACTATGCAACGAAAACACTGTATCACGATCTCATTATCGAGGACAAATTTAATCTGGAGTACCTATCGATTATGAAGGCATGGATTATTGAGGAAAAGCCAAATCTTATGTCGTATGATACGGCCATGTCTTGGTTCTTTAATGCCACCACTCTTCTTGAAATCTTCAAAGAAATCGAAAAGTTTATTGTACTCCAGGTCGAAGATGACATCGAAGAAGCATTCAAGCATGCCAATACACAGGTAAGATTATTGTTTCACAAGTATATTATTGGAAACCGCTCATACGCAAGCAGCAACTGTATGATATCAAAATTCGTCCATGATGATGCTATAATTGCAAAGGCAGAACAAGACAGGACACATTCAAATCGGAAAACATCAAGTGCCAGTATGCATTTTCGCTCTAGTTTCTCTTTGTGTGGAAAAAAATTAGGAAATTAAGAACCATCAATTAAATTATACTGCACAGCGGTAAATATTGACACCGATTATACAGTCATCAAAAAAAGTAACTATGCAGGTAATAAATTGGCTTTTAACTCTAAACAAATATATATCCTACCAAAAAAATATTAAATTTTAAAGTTGTTGAAAAATGTATCTTACGACCTAATATGAGATATTGCACGCTAGGATCGGTTGAATATTAAAGAAGTGACAATCCAGCTATCGAGCGACTGGTTTGTTTAAATCCTTGTTTTCTTTGAAGATACTGATGTCTTCCATCAAAAGAACACCCATTTTGGTGGGGTTGACCTTCATTTGTTTCCGAAACGGGACGTGGAATACTAGTACACTCTCCAAATTGCTGTCTGCTAGCTAAATTTGGTGCATTTGTTCTAGAAGAGGTAAAAGGAAGAAAAAGTTGTGTCAAATCTTACTACTATTACAGAAAATACGAGGGTTCTTTGGTTTAATATTAAGTTTATAGTCTACAAATCACAAATAACACACATTTCTTTCATATTAAGAGCATTGTATACCTTTTCTGTACATTGAAGTTAATGGTTAGAGATGGGGTCCTTCTTGAATTAAAAACACAGGCTAGTGTTGGGCGCTAGCACAAATTTATTTGGAGGTGTGAAATCAGCTGGGTCCGCATGTAGAAAATAAAAATGTAAAAATAAAAATCGTACTTTACCTTACATTTTGGAGTGTCACTCCTAAATAATCACCCGATCCTAGCGTGGAATATCTCATTGAAGAAGATAGACAACTTTATTATTTAATATTTTTAGGTTGGATATATATTTTTTTAGAGTTAGAAGCCCATTTATTACCTGTATAGTTACTTTTTTGATGACTAGATACATATGTAGACATTTATAGGCTCGACGGATCAGGATGAAGCGAAGGCCTTGACCTGGTTGCAGGTAATTGTAATCAGACTCAGTTTCGAGTCGGTACATCGGATTTATTGATGAACACCTAATGAACACCTAAAGATTTACAATATTCGTTCGATGAAGTAGTTCCATGAGCTCCTAATATATCTAATATTTTATAACAGTGAATTTTAATAATCATCAGCTGTCCACGTCTTCTACAAATACCTCTCTACTCTATATTGTGCGTAAGAATTAAGCTATATTCCTGATTTTAGTCCTTTGCATTTTAACTTGATACGCATACCTAACCGCTTTAATAATAATTTTATCAACAAAATTGCCATCATAAACATATGTCGTTTCCTAAATAATTAATAGTTGAAAAGCTCTGATGATTGTATCAAACTGAAACGTGATTAAACATCGTATTCCTTCGCACGGTCCAATTTCAATTAATGTGTTTAGTTTTAAATCAATATCATCGATGATCAAACACCGATCAACTGATATCAGAAAACAGTCGTCAGACATAACTCCGGGTGTTTCAACGTATATCAGCATCTATCCCAGTAATTTGCTTTACTTTTTTATCATCAAAGACTGCTTCCTCCATCCAGTACAGTTCCTGTTTCTTTAAATTGAAAACTAAACCAATTTGTGGGATGAGATGCAAGCTGGCGTGACAGAATTTTTGATTGAGACTAAGAAATTCAAGACTAGGTCTGAACGACAGAATCAGGAAGGAGGATTTCTATTCTTGCATTAGTATCCAAACCCTAGTGAGGCGTCACTGCAACATATGTACGCTGGTTTTACTATAGAATGTTAAGAAGATGCCAGATTAGAATTTCGTATCAATCATCATACCTTATGCAAAAATTGGCCATGGTAGCAATAAATATGGTCCAGTATGACGGGGCGTGTTTATCCAAGTAGCCCCCCCCCCCCCCCCCCCCCCCCCGTGCGTACTTCACATATACGACCAAGGCAAGTGTTGCCATTCCCAACCAGATCAACATTTACTAATTGTTTATGAATATCTGATGCATACCGTTACTAAACACTGCACAAAAGAAAGTATCCACTTTTTTTCTTTCTTTTCGAGGTCCTCTAATTCTTATGATCCTACAGAAATTTAACGAGTGGGAAAGACCAGACATTTCCCCATTTGTCACAATGGCACCAATATTGATAAAGCAGTGGCCATTTGAATACAAAATGTTGCAGTTCCCAATCCCATTGTTTCTGTAACTGAAGTTACTCGTCGATTTGGAGTTGATTATGATTTTCTTTTCATGGAGAGAAAGAAGAGATACACTTTATATTTTATGTACGCTCTTTCCATGGGTAATAATGGAAACTACATCATTTTTTTTATTCAAATAGCCACTGCTTCATCAGTATTGGTGCTGTCGTGACAAATGAGGTGTCAAAATGCGCGGGAGGAAAATTCTGTTTGTTCCCATTTCATGAATTTCTTAAGGGTCCAACGAATTTAACACAGGACGCCTCGAAAAAAGTGGATACTTTCTTTGTGTGCAGTGTTTTTATCGTTACCGTAACCTTCTAAATTAAAAGTCCCTTTTAACTCGATCTGTTGCCAAGCGTCTTGTTTTCGCAGTTGCCTCTAGCACATCGGCTGATTTATGAAACTCAAACAAACACATACATTCAAGTGCTAATAAATTCTAACTATAATATATTTATGCTTTGAAATTGCACAGAATTGAAAGAGGTTTTTAAAAATACGATTAGTTTTCTTCATGTTTTTATTCTAATGTATCTTTTATGTAAAATAAAGAGAGGTAAATTAAATTGACCGCTAATCGGCTTAGTAGACAAATGGTAATGCAAGACCTTGACTCTGTTGTGTATAAAATAAGAGATATTTGATGTCAATAAATTGGATCTTATGATTGTGCAAGTCACGCGCAGTCATCTGAATTGTTGAGTGAAGAATCGATTCGCTAATAATGAGAGATGTGCTAATGTTAGATACGGGTGGCTCATTTGACGTACGTCACTTGGCAGCCACACTACAAACATTTATATAACAACTAAAAGATTTATGGAACACGTGGTAGAATAAACTAGTAACATAAACTAGTCCCTGTAATCATCCCGCATCTGTCGTTTCAACCTTACTAATTACAAATATACATTAACACTCACTTAAAAACCTGATAATTAAATTATGTTTGCAGTATCTTGTTTTATTGTAGAACATTAGGTCAAAAGTGTACTTTAGGTCCCAGATTCTGGACTGTACTAGTATTGTCCGATACTGGAACACCCGGTATCGTTCGATACTGGAACAAAGACAGTGTTCCAGTATTGGACGATACGGGGACATATAAAATATACCCCATTTGGGTTTTCAATACTGGGACAAATTACACTGGTAACATGTGTACCAGTATCGCCCGATACTGGAACACAGTTTGGTGTTCCAGTATCGACCGATACTGGAACAGCAAAATCGTACCAGTATCGAGCGATGCTGGAACTTATATATTCCAGTATTGAACGATACTGGTATACCAGTATTTTGAACCTAAAGTACACTTTTTCCAACATTAGTTGTAAATCAGTTGTATCTGATGATGAAACAACAATCGTCAAACATTTTGATTTAGGTGTTTCTAGGGCATTTATTAAGCATATTCTTGAGATATTGGGAAACTTTCACCCTAAACAAATTTCTTAAAATCCTGAGGAACAAGTATACTTTAGGTCTTAGATATCGCACCCGACCCAATACATGTAGAAGTACATACAAATATACATTGGATTGATTATAGGTCAATAAATGCGTATGTGTTGTTTCGTGAGAAATTAGACAAATCAATGCACGCGCGCTGATGTTGATGTGAGAATAATGGCACGACCCTGCAGGGGAGCGCTATTGTGAGCATATTAACATTTGCGCAATTGCATTGACTTTTCTAATTTTTCGAGAAACAAAACACACGCATGTATTGACCTAATTCACACACGACACTATACAAATCAAAATTCACAATTTGAACATAATTTTGATCTATGTAAAAACGAATAAAAACAAGTTTGCTAACACCCGACGTACGGAAATCGGCGAACCCGCGATTTCTGAACAACCAATCAAAACAAATCGCGTAGTGCGCGCATTGAACGGCGCACACGCGGAGTGCATTAGACACTTTCAATGCACTACGCGTATTTTAGTTTCTTGCTTTCTGATTGGTTCGACACTACTAAGCGTGTATGAATATGGGATATCCAAGGCATAATTAAAATTAAAAACACACTGAAACGATATTCATGAATAAGGTGGTTATGTCAAATCACTCAGGGGGTTTGTGGTCAGGGAGGTAAAAACAAGAATGGATAAAACTTAAACAATAAATATTGGATATCCTACACTATTTAAGAAGCGATTTTTGTTTCCATTTTTAACTTTTCAAAATGTCTCTAATTTTGGTCTCATTAACTCTAAACTATTCAGTACTCCAAATTACTACGATGCGGCGTGCTTGTTCCACCCGGAGCGGCAGTTTTTTCGATGAAGTAATGGCCAAGGCTATATACTTGGCGAAGTATACTGAGCCAAGTATGGTTGACCCCCGTGGCCCAGTGGTAGTCGTTCGCCTCTGAACCAAGAGGTCCGGGTTCAAGCCTCGCGGGCGTGGGGCCCTTTTGCCCCTCGCTTTTTGGCCGCGACAAAAATTCTTTGGAAAGGGTGCCTCGGGGTTAGGGTTAAACAGTAAATATCCTACATTCTGAAACTATGTTTTCAGTGTTATGGCGCTTTATTCCGTTAAGGGCGCTATAACGGAATAAAAATAATTTATATTAACAGATTATAATTTGTTATGCACATTAACATGGGATTGTGTATCTCAAACTATATTTGTATGTACCTCTACATGTATTGGGTGGATATCTGATATACCAGCATCGTTCAATACTGGAACATAGTTGTCAGTATCGCTCGATAATCATGATAATGGTACGATGTTACTGTTCCAGTATCGGTCGATACTGGATATTGATCTTAAACTATTGATATGTACATCAGAGGATCACAGACATTGCGATTATCTAGACAAGAGAAGATTTATGAGGTAGGAATGCACTGATTTAAGAACTCCGACTTTAATCCCGATATGTAATTGTGATAGATGACTTAGTGTTCATCACCAAAATATAAAAATAAAGTAATACAGACACGTAAGATCTGCTCAAAATGTATTGATATGGTGACGTCAGCAATAATGATCTCCCACTGCGGATTATCAGCTCTTAAATAAACCTGTAATCAAAAACTCAATTGATGTTGAGATGATACACAATACCGTATTTATCCTATTTAATGCCTACAAGATGAGTCGGAAAGAATGGGCACACTTTTCGTAAAAGCATCATGGCAATTGTAGACCAGTATATTCAAAACATATTTGTCTTCATTCAAAACAAGAATTCTTAAATTCGATCATTGCGTCATAAGTTACATCAATTTAAGTGGAGCCCAGTATATTACGGCAAATCCACAGAATAGTAAACACATAATTCTGTCATGGATGTGGCTGATTTAGAGATTCCAATAGATTTCAATGAAGCTGAAAATAGATAAAACTGCAATTTAAGTAAGAAAAACCCTGAATAATATATTAAAAATAATAATAAGAAGAAAATAATAATAATAATAATTACTTTAATTGCTGAATAAGGGGAAATGCCTTTGTTTACAAATTCGCCTTAACGTCAATTAAACAAAGCACGGAATCGCCTTAACTTCATTTACACAATGGACGGAATAAGCTGCATTGTTCGGATTATCCTTAAACAACATCTAAACATATTATACTAGCGACAAGGCACTTATCAACTTTAAATACGAGCGCTCAAGGCACGTATATAAAATACAATATAAATTTTGCAAAAAACCTATGGAGTGACTTATATTTATGTTTGAACCAAACAGGCTTGATAGACATTTGGATGAATCTTTTAACACAATTTGGTACCAAATTTGCCATAAAACAACTAAGATTAGCCATGATTAGCACGTCCAATTAATGGAAATCCGAGACGTTCACAAACTCGAATATTCAATTCACTACGAAGGAGAAATAGACAGAAGGTTCCCAAGCACATCCCGTATTTGTCCTGTATTGATCACTGCATAATTATTTCCTCTGTAGGCCAATTCAAATCAAAACGTGTAGCATGTATGGTCGTTAATCACATCTGTCATCCAGGCCATGCAGGGGCGTCAATCCTGTATGGACGAGTGGGATATGTCCCCGCCCATGTTTTGAATTTGGGTGGACATAATATCAAATGTCCCCCAATGTTTTGAGTTTGCATGTGGTCGAAATAGAACATTTTAGAAACACCTAATACTAAGTGTTTAGTAATAGTGCGTTAGTTTGACAAGAGGAATCATGGAATTATGATGGTCAAAAGTACACAGACGGAAAATTGTTCGTGCGCTACGCGTGCATGTGTACCAAAAATGTAATATGTTTGGGATAGAAGCTTGTTTTAAGCCAAAATATACCTTAATCATAGCACAAATAAATGTGAACTCAAAAAATTTCGCGACAATTTCTCGACAAAAATATTGTCGGTTCACTTTCAATTCTTGCACCCCCACGTCCACATATCAAAAACATAGTTACGGCACATAACGGATTATCCTATTTATTATGTGGGTGACGTTAATCACGTCATACTGGACAATTTCTTCTATAGGTTTCTCCATTATAATGGGTCTCGAACCACACCAAATATATATTTGTATCAACATTTAACAACGAACATTTCAATAAAATATCGGTCAAAGTGCCCACCAAATCACACCAAATGGGTTCGAAAATTGAAGGAAAAAAAATCGAACGCTCAAGGGGGGCACATCCCCTAGGCCTCAAAAGGTCCCTGTCCGCGCTAGAGCGGAACGCGGTGCTTCGCACATTTGTGAACAACAATTCAGTTACAATTTATTTTTATTTTTGGACGGGCAATTTATGATCCCCCCCCCCCACATTTAAATGTGGATTGACGCCCCTAAGGCCATGCAATGCATACACAGCGTTTTCTCTCCGCGTAGTGTGTTGAAAATGCGAATTTGGAAACATTACGGATTGTCTTTAAATGGGGCTAGTCATGGCTTATCATTGTTGTTTTGTTGCAAGTGTGGTACCAAATTGTGCCTACAAAATTCATTCAGATGTCGATCTAGCCTGTTCGGTCCAAACATAATTGGTAGTCGCCCTATTATAGGACATAAACGAAGTATATGAGTTTCTTTGTTGAGCACTTTATGTGTACATTATACTCACCCAGCACGAGTCCTAACAAACGTTATCTTAAGCGTTATTACGGCCACTATTAGAGATCGAATTTCTATGTTAGTTTCCGTTACCCTTGAAATTATGAATTGTTTTTCTTACGACGCCTATAAATTCAGCAATTTACTAATAACTGTAAAAGCATTTGCTGTTACTATATCTTGCTTATAAATATATGTCGACACAGGCCTAGTAACAAGTTCAAAATTAGAAACTATTGATGTATTTCGAAGTATATAAAAACACAATGTTTTGTCAAATATAGAATATATCTGGAAATCATATACAAAAACACAAGCAAACACACAAGCAAACATACCAACAAATCTAAGAGTGACATTCAATGCTGTCTTTGGCGTTTCAAATCAGCAGCAACAAATTCTTTACAAAATGAAATATGTAACGCGAAATTCATATGATCTTTTGTGACAGTGTCCACCTCCCTCGCCAACAGTAATGAAGTCACGATCCATTAATGGTAATATCAACATTTTATTCAACGACTCCATCACAAATGACGCAGTGAACTTTATGGAAATATAAATATTAAATGCGTCATCCAATTAATAAACAAAATACTTAGAAGCACACACAAATGTCAACCATATTTATATATTTATACATCCAATATTTGAATGCAATATCAGTTAGGGTCTTGACTGGTCAGATGTTAGTGCTACGACTAGTCAGGGAACAACGGTTGTGAACTGTGCTGAACGATATTCATTAAAACACGTGGTGATGGCCAAAATCACGTTTACATTAAACGTGTTAAAATGGCAATAGGTTAAAAACTGCAATCAAGGATGTTTGTTAGAGTTATACGCGGAATCATGCATCGAATTGATTGAGTTTTCTATCGGTGCAACGGTTAAAGCTACACTATTCAACATGCACAGAAATAGGAATAGGATAGCGGCATCGTTAGCATCAATGCATTCCGAAATCTCTGGGGCAAGTGCTTCATTAATATATGTCAAAGAAGGTAAATGTAGCCCCAGTCATATGACTACATCTGGACGGAGATTGCACATCGTTAAAATGCTCTTTTTCCCGTTTGTGCCGGCGTCTATACTCATCATATTGATTTCTATAGCGCTCCGCGATACAATACATGAACGTGTATTATTACAGGAAACTCGTCACTCTATTGACAACTTGAATGATATCAACGAAATGGTGCATCATTTACAACTGGAATTGGAAATCGTGACTTTGTATCTTGGAAATGATTCGGATGAGAATGTAGCGCGGCTAATGCCGTATTTTGCTAACACCATCGACGCATTAGATAATATTTCTGAGTGGCCTGCAGCTAGTCTAAATTTGAAAAGTCGAGAGCAATTCGGCGAATATTTAATATATGAACGACAGTTAATTGTTTTACGTAATAGGACGATTCAAGAAGCTATATACTTTTATGAAACAGTAAATTATGCGTTTATTGAGGTGTTTACAGAACACATACAGAATCATGGAAATATGGTCATTTTGGAAGAGCTCCTGTCATTGAAATACATTATTCGCGCAAAAGAAAATACAGTGATTATGTTAGCTTACGGCCAGGAATTCATTTTGAGTGGCCATTTGCCGCTAATTGATTACGTGAGCTTTATTGAAAATATAGCTTTATCCGACGACCATTTAGAGTCATGTTTTCGCTTCAACTATGCAACGAAAACACTGTATCACGATCTCATTATCAAGGACAAATTTAATCTGGAGTACCTATCGATTATGAAGGCATGGATTATTGAGGAAAAGCCCAAAATTATGTCGTATGATACGGCCATGTCTTGGTTCTTTAATGCCACCACTCTTCTTGAAATCTTCAAAGAAATCGAGACGTTTATCGTACTCCAGGTCGAAGATGACATCGAAGAAGCATTCAAGCATGCCAATACACAGGTAAGATTATTGTTTCACAAATATATATTATTGGAAACCGCTCATACACAAGAAGCACCTGTATGATATCAAAATTCGTCCATGCTATTATACTATAATTACAAAGGCAGTACAAGACAGGACACATTGAAATCGGATTACATGCATCAAGTGCCAGTATGTATTTTCGCTCTAGTTTTCCTTTGAGTGAAAAGATATTAAGAAAATAAAAACCAGAATTTTTTTTTTTACTGCACAGTGGTACATATTTGAACCAATTAGTATATATATAGCTAATGATATAGACATGTATAGGCTCGATAGAACAGGATTAAGCGAAGGCCTTGACTTGGTTACAGGTAATTGTAATCTGACCCAGTTCTGAATCGGTAAATTGGATTTATTGATGAACACCATGAGACTTATATTATTCGTTCGATGAAGGAGTTCCTAATAATTATTTCTAATATTAACAAGTGAATTTTCTTAATTATCAACTACCCACGTCTTCTACAAATACCTCTCTACTCTATATATTGCTAGATAGAATTAAGCTATATTCATGATTTACGATAAGGTCTATGTGTATCGAGATAAAACTGTTAAGGACTTAAAAGTCCTTAACAATTTTATCTCGATACACATAGAACCTAATCGTATTTTAATAATATTTTATCAACAAAGTTGCCATCACTATAATAAACATCTGTCGTTTCCTAAATTATAAATATGTTCTTGTTAACGGGAACTTGGAAACTTGGCATCATGATTTTGGTTGGCTTATTGGTTTTAAAGGTCGGTAAAATGTACACTCTCTTGAAATTGTTTGATAATTATATCAAACTGCAACGTGGTTACACATCTTATCCATTCGCACTGTCCAATTTTAATTGGTATGCTTATATAGTGTTGAATCAAAATCATCGATGATCAAACACCGATCAAATTATATCAAAAAACAGTCGTCAGACATGATTCCGGGTGTTTCAACGTATATCAGCATGTTCCCCAGTTCTTACGGTAATTTGCTTATACTTTGTTATCATCAAAGCCTTCTTCCTCCATCCCAGTGCCTGTTTCAATAAATTGAAAACTAATGCGCTTTATGGGGTAAGATGCAAGCTGGCGTTACAGATCAGATTCTGTTACGTTGACGCCGGATAAAAAAATCACGACACTCATCGTACCTATAGTCGTTGATCATTGAGATTAGACCAAGCAGTGACGGCGGGAACAACAACTAAAATAGTCTCTAAAAGATCTTCCTGAAGCCATCTTGTTTATATGAAACATCGGATGTGATTCGCACGAAGCGCGCAAAAATGGCAATTTTATCCATACATATTGGGCCAGTATGACGTTAAAGTTACCTGTAATGAGGAACGTGTTCATCCCCCGTCCTCCACTCCCTCCCCATCACACTAGTGCCACCTACAAGACCAAGGCAAATGTGTCCATGCCCAACCAGATCAGTCTTTACAGAATGTTCATGAATATCTGATGCCAACAATTGCTATATCGTTACCGTAAAATTCGAAAGTAACTGTCAACTGTCACTTTAACTCTGCAGCCCGGAGTCTTTTTTTCGCAGTTACCTCACCTCTCGCAGGTGAAACTCAAACACTCACATACATTCAAGTGCTAATAGATACTAATTATAATATATTTATGCTTTGAAATTGCTCAGAATTGAAAGAGATTTCTAAAAATGCCATTTGCATTCATCATGTTTTACTTTAATGTATCTTTTAAGTAAAATAAAGAGAGGTGAATTATATTGACCATAAACGGCTCAGTATATTATTGGTATTTGGTATTTTATTCAGAAGCATCTCGTGGCCCGCAGGCCAAATTACATGCTAATATACATTATTAAAATTACGATATAAAAATTACGATATAAAATGCACATTAATAACATCAAAATATTGCACTTGTAGGATTGAATCACAATAACAGAACAGATGAAGATATATTAAAGATAAAATGTACACGATTTAAGAAACAACAAAATGTCACACATCATGGAACATAGCTGCACGACCAGTCGTGAGAAAGAGATAATGGGTATCTAATCATTTAAAATATTGACAAAATAGGGAACAGGACTATTTTGGAAACGCTGAGTCCTACAATGAAATTGGGTCAAGTTGCCGCTATTACGAAGTGATCTGTCATGACACTCCAGTCTGGTAGGAGGGAGGAGAGATTTTGTCCTCTCATTTTTAGGAAGCCCTTCAGCAAATTTACGACAATGCTGCTCCCTTCTTCCAGACAAGGTGTCAAAATGGCAACTACCCATAGTCGTATGCATGCAAGACCTTGACTATGTTGTATATATATATATATATATATAATAAGAGATAGTTGATGTCAATAAATTGGAATAGTTGAGTAAAGAATCAATTCGCGGATGAGAGATTTGCTAGATATGAGTCTGGCTCATTTTACGTGTGTCACTTGGCAGCCACACTACAAACATTTATGTTACTACTTGAAGATTAATAGAACATGTTGTAGTATAAACTAATAACTAAAAACCTGATAGTTGAAGTATGTGTGCAGTATCTTGTTTTATTGTAGAACATCAGTTGTATCAATAATGAAACATTGATCTATTGGTAAGCAAACAATCGTCAAACATTTTGATTTAGGTGTTTCTAGCGCATTTATTAACCACGTTCTTTAGTTATTAGGTAATTTTTAGCCTTACTAAATTTAAAATCACTTAAAATTCTGTGTACCAGCATCGTTCAATACTGGAACATAATAGCTGTCAGTATCGCTCGATACTGGTGCGATTTTACTGTTCCAGTCTAGATCGTTACTGGAACTCGAATAAAACTCGAATTAAAATGTGGATATGTACATCAGAGGATCACAGATATTGCGTTTATCTACAAAAGGGTTGAGTTATGAGGTGAGAATGCGCTGATTTAAGAACTCCGATTTTAATCCCGATATGTATTAGTTGTGACTCAGTGTACATCACCAATATATGTAAAATATAATTAAGTAACACAGACACGTCACGCCAGATCTGCTCAAAATATATTGTTATGGTGACGTCGGTAATAATGATCTCCAACTGCCAACTGCGGATTATCAGTTCTTAAATAAGCTTGTATATAACTAAAAAACTCAATTGATGCGCAATACGTACCGTATTGATCCGGGGTGTGTGGCTAGAGATTGAAAAACCCTACCAATTTCTAAGGGTTATTTTGGGGGGAAACGGTACCCATTTCTAAGGATATCTAATGGTATCTTTTAGGGTTCATACCAGTAATACCCTTTATAAATTCTGTGCACATATCAGGAAAAATGTAAATTTGAAAATTTCATTTGCTGTATTAGCACGCACAGATGTACGTTTTGTAACCCCTATTTTACATGTTAAAAGTATGGGAACCTATTTACCATTGTGTAGTCATAAGCAATCCTACTGTTATATTGGGATTGTACATGATCGAGGAGATCTGGAGCGTTTAGAAAATGAAAAATTTAAATGCTCATCCACGTGTTTAAAATATCCTGCTTTTGATATCTGTTGACATGGCAACAGCATGTTTATGGACTATATGTGGCACGGGAATTGGGAAATTACAACTATAGTGCTGCAGAAGTGCTGTTAATGATATGTATGTGATTTACAATGGACACGGATATATAATAATCAGACAATAAGGCCAGTGGGCCAGGCTCCCTGTGGTAGATTAAGATCAGAAGATCTATTCGGTTATCACCGGATAATTTGTTAACACTGTTTATTTTGTTAATGTGTAATTAAAATGAATAACAGTTAAACATCATTGTAAGATAAGCAATATCAAACACAAAACCCACACGCATTGATCATGTAGGATGGCACTTCCTTGCTTCCGTAGTACTTTGCCAGATATTCTATCTCGCCATTACGACATTTATCTGACCATGTGGATATAATACTGACATTATGTCTACTTGCCACGTCTAGATATATTATCTCGCTATGTTGTCATAGGATGGCACTTAATGCTACCGCAATACAAAGCTGCCAATTCAGCGTTTGTGTGTTTTTATCTGACCACAGTTTACGATCAAAGAACAAAAGTTGCATATAAACACTGTGTGTAGCAGTTAACGAGTGCGTCCTTGCATATAAACACTGTGTGTAGCAGTTAACGAGTGCGTCCTTGCATATAAACACTGTGTGTAGCAGTTAACGAGTGCGTCCTTGCATATAAACACTGTGTGTAGCAGTTAACGAGTGCGTCCTTGCATGCACTACAGCTTTCCCTACGTATATCTCGAATCATCGAACATTTCGATTCCCTTAATTTCACCATAAACATCCCAATAATAACGGCTCCTTAACTTTCAATCGATATTATCGGTTCCGTTTCAAGTTCAAGATAAACATTTTGATTGCAATGTCGATCCCTTCTTCCGCTATCGCTTACCTGCTGGTATGAAGTCAAGTATCTGTTGGTTTAGTTCTTCCCATGTCAATAATTTCAATATCACTCCAAAAGATCATTTACAATCCTGACGTAAAATCGTTGTTAAGTTTTAAATGTGCGCATGCTCAAACATCTATTTTTTTTGGCTATGAGTGTTTAGCAGGAATGTGATTGGCTATAAGTTTCTAAGAATAGCTGTCACTACCAATAATCGTTGAGTAACAACTCGGCGCACGTGCGATGATGCAACTGCTTGTTTCCTAATGTTAAAAAGTGAAATAAATTCACCGTTTTGGTATTCGCTGGTAACATGTGTCCCAAAGAATCCTGTCAATGTTGGCACGGCGCGAATATCCACGTTTTTAGTTGTATGAGATGTAGCCTACAACGGAACAGCAATTCACCTGCACTATAACTGTCGTGTAAGAATATGCATGTAGAGGCAATTAGTGTTACTATTTGTAGAATTGACTAACAATTCGCAAATTAACCAGTGTTTTCTTTCAAGGCAGTTGTTATAACTTGACTTTTTCAGAACTAGATATTGCGAATAAGAATACATACCTAGAGCTGAATCATTATACGGGGAATCTATTAGCATTACACCTTTAACTTAATCTTACCACAACTTCGTCACGATGTCACTCAGTATAAGCAGATTGTCTGTAAGTCGTAGTCGGTCTATAGTATCGATAGCATCATCGTCGGCTTTACAATCTGACATTGGCAGACGTAACTTAACATCGCGTAAAGGCCAAGCATTGCTGATGTCAAAAATGCTGACATTTACGCTGATTCCAGCCGTGATCCTAGTCACATTTATGTGCGTCATCATGATAGAAACGCTGCAACACGATAAGGGGATAAAACAATTGAAAGGTTCAATTGAAGTTTCTCAAACCGTTGGTGAATTCATACATGCTTTGCAGCAGGAATTAGAAGAGATAGCATTTTATATAGCATACGAGCAAGAGGCGGCCGGTACAGGACTCTATAAACAGTTCATATTAACAGACGAATCATTACACTCTATATTGCAATGGCCTCTTCATGGGGACGACGTACCTGCCGAATTCAACAGTCGTGATTCCTTCATAATCTACTTAGACGAAGGTAGAAGTCATCTGACAAGTGGAGACGTAACAACAATAGATGCTGTGAAGTTTTATGAAGACATCAATTTAGTTTTCATTAAATGGTTTACCACTAATATTGCAAGCCAAGGGGATTCCGGTAGTCTGTGGAAAGATCTGATGGCGTATCAATTTATGATACGAGCGAAGGAAAACACCAGCATCATGGTGGCTCTTATGCAAGAGTTTGCCCTACGAGGACACCTTCCCATCGAAGACTACAATGAATTCGTCGGAAATGATGCATTAGCTGCGGATCATCTGGAATCCTGTTTCCGTTTCAGAGCAGAAACCGAACACGTTTATCACGTAAAAACTGAGAGTTTCACTGCCGAACTTGAAATCATAGAAGTTATGAAAAGCATGATCATCGAAGAGGGGCGCAATCATTCTTCAATAGGTGATCTGCCGTTCAACAATGCACTAACAGAGTATCTTATTATTCTAAAACACGTGGAAGATGATATCATTCAAGGAATATTTAACGATATTACAGAAGACCATGATTCATCAACACAACAGGTGGGTGGTGCTGCACTATTAGATTTTCAGGGAGGGAATTGCACTTTTTACTATTGACAAAATTCCACCAAAAAATAATAAAGACAAATATCACTCACCTTATAGTTGCGAAAATCCTCGACATAAACAAGAAACAAAGTTACTTCCTCTGACCAGGGCAAGGTCAGAACAAATAACCTGATATTTGCCAACGTATCGGAAATCATTTCAACGGTACATTTTCTATTTCTCAATGGTATGCAAATTTGCATAGAGATACGTAAACATCTTCCCTATGTAAAGTTAGCATGTATGTCACCAGAAGGACCTTGTTTTGTTGAGAATATGGGCGAAAATAGCTCGTTTTCAATTGAACTACAGTGGGACAAACAGCTGTTTTTTATTTTTGAGCCATGTCATTTATATTGCTCTCTCATCCTGGTAAATAGACACTATGCGAACAACACGATACGGTTTCCCTTAGTAACTAACATCTTTTTCTGTTTTCTTTAAAAGCAAATTTCGATTTCAGTTCAGGGCTTGTTGAAAAGAGTCATTAGATTAGAAATAGAATAATGTTGTTATATACTCACATTATAACATTTCATGAAAGTTATAATATTGGGCAAGGTTCCATATTTCAAGATGCATTGTCACACGATGCAACCAAACGAAACAAACCTTCTATTTTCTCGTTTCCTCTATTGAAAGTCACTTTATTATGCACTAACGCTGAAAGCACTCGTACCGGAGTCTTGTATGAATAGAGCGAGAGAGATGCTGAATAATAATCATCAATTTAATATATATATATTTTTTTTTTTTCAAGAATAAAATGAAAACATTGTGATACATGTTACCTTTATCAACACTGCTATCTAATATACGAATATAATTTGTAATAAGGCAATCGACAAAGTGTTTTATCGATGCATCTTTTGGAGTTCATTGAACATTTTAGAATGAAAACATGTAGACTACAATTTTCAAATTTGCAAGGGAGACAGTAGTATAGTATAGAAAACAATCTAGCCTAGTTAATAGAAAAGGGCAAATGTCACTGACATTGTATGGTATCTAAACTGCTCAAAAAAGTGTGTGATCTTTTTTCAAGCACAAATAGTGTTGATTTTGGCACTTTCAGATTGCGACTTCTCCATGTTCTTAAGCATGTGGCTGAGCACTGGAACAAGGGATTGCTTCACATTTGATATCAGTGTAAAGATGAACACATCAGCCTTTAAATAATTTATTACACGTAATGTTTTCGAGCAGTCTATTAGTAGGTATAGCACACTAGATTGTCAAATATATTGGAATTCAACAAAACAGGTATCATTTTAAATATGTGATGCGATCTGAGAAAACCCGTCGGATGTCGCAAAATGTGAACTAGGGATTATGGGTAAAATAGAAAAAATAAAAAAATAAAAAATAAAAAAGCTTTTTTCTTTTTTCTAGATTTTTTTAAAGAAAATTAGTGTCCAGTACTTTGTGTCATCATCTTTCATGAAATTTCACCTTGACAAACTTACTTAAGTCGCTTTTATTATTAACCTTATAATGTTATTATATTGAATTGTGTATCTTTTTTGGCCTGTTTTCATGATTTCTTGTTTTTTAGCTTTTGGTGACATCACAATCATCATTCACTCATAACTTTTTTTGTAGTGATCGTAGAAAAATGATCGAAACAGTTCTGTAATCAGCACAGTTTTAGCTTTCTTATGATATAAATATCTCCAATATGAAAAATGCCACCATGTGGCGGGTTTTCACAGATCGCATCACATATCTTTGCAACATATATAATTTGGTGCAAGAATCATGAGTAATGCGTCCTGGTAATATGGTCATTTGACATTTTCCTAAAGTAGTCGAAAACCAGCCACGAAATGCCATTTTGAACCACAAATTGAGTTTGTCAATGATAAACATCATTATTCTAATAACCATAAATGCCTACAAAACGCATTAATCATCACACTCTTCACATGTTCATCAGCTGATAGAAAATCAGAAGTGTATTTTATTCCATATTTGTACATCAGGTTCCTGAAGATGCCCTATGTTTGCAAACATTCAATCTGAAATGTCGAAATCCTACAAATATTACGAAGTCTAGCTAATTAAATATGCATAACTAAATATCTCAAGTTCTGTAGGTAGTAAACTAATACCATTTGGTATGATGGATACCTGTGCTAAGATGTATCTAACTGAATTAGTTCGATATCTTATCAAATATGCAAATTAGCTAATTAATTATTCAAATCTCAAAAATGCAAATTAGGTACCCTACGCCATATTTTTGTGACATGATTATATTTACAATATGCGTCACCATGTTCAACAAATTAAGTATATTGCCTTAATTTTTAATTGTAAAAACCATGGTAACCATTGATTTGTATCAAATTGTGCATACATTACTAAATGCTTTTGTGCTACGCTCATTTATTTAAAAATCCAATTATACCAATAGATTCCCAGGAATGTGAAGAACACAATAGAATATCTATATTTTCTTAAATGTGACCAACAAAATTAGGTATTTTGAGCAAAATATGTGGGCTCGTTCAAGCAGTCCAATCTCAATTATGGAAATACATTTAGAAAAGTACATGAGTTGGGATGTAGCTGAAGGCCAGGGCTACCATACATGTATATGACGAGAGCATGCACATACATAGAATGAAGCACTCAAGGAAAATGCATTTCTCACAGGGTGTTTGTAAGAAATGAGGCAGCTGATTTCTGTGTGTGCACCCAATGGGAAAAGTAGTACATTACATTCCAGTTGCCTGTAAGGTTTGAGCCCAAGTTTGATCCATCCAACACCATTTACCGCATGCTGGGGACCTTGAGTGTGGCAGCGGTGGAACTAGAAACAAGCCTGAGGGGCTGCAGTATTGCCACATGACTATTTCCAAACGTGTTGATTTTCCGCAGATTTGGGCTAATTTCAAAACTAAAATCTGCTCTTTGGATAATATAATGTGATTTTTTTTCTCGAAATTTGAACATTTGTTTTTATAAAATATGATATAGCACTAGATTTTTTATGACAAATTGAAATTAAAAGTTGGAATTTGTTATCACAAGAACATTTTCAAAAGTAGTATATATGGCTTCTAGTTACACCAACACCAAAGAGCCTTGAGCTATGCTTTTAGGATAGCGGTGGAAATGGTAGCACCATGCTGGCAAGACACAGTTGGTGTAAAATAAATCAGATAAATGGTGTAGGAGGGGATAATTTATTACCCTGGATATGTCATCAAAGACGTGGTCAAGAAAGTTGGATTTTATACAGGGCACGGAACCGTAATGAGATTTCACGCGCTAAACATGTCACCACTGAAATACAATATTTTATTTAAAACATTTCTAGGAGGGTTAACGAATTGACACTTCCCCAAAATTACAAGAACATAATCTTATATAAAGTGAAAAGATCACATTTTTATATACCTTCGTTTGTTTTTAAATTAGATTTGAAGTTTACCTAAAAAATAGGCATTTCTCAATTGTTCACGAAATGTGTGGCATGCTGACTTGTGCTATGCCTACTATCTATTATTATGCACAGAAGTCCAACGCTATTTCAGTATACAATATTTAGTTATAAAGGGTTCAACTAAAGAAAGTATACCACTTTGTTTATGTCATTTTGAGTAACATTCAATTTGTTTTTGACGAAACAGGCTAGATAGGCATTTAGATGAATCTTTTAGGCATAATTTCATACCAAAGTTGCCCCCTAACAACAAAGATAAACCATGATTAGCACCATTTAAAGAAAAATATCCCATTTTCAAAAGTCGCATTTCCAATACACAGCACGAGAAGAAAGAACCAATTGGGGTCTCTCGGGGTGTGTGTATTAGCCAGGATTTACGGGGCTATCGATCGCACAGTGCTAAATGCGTTGGGTCTTACGACATTATGTGTGTTTAGGCCCTGTCACACCATAGCGTATGGCCTGAACGTGGCCTGAACGTATGCCGACGTATTCAAAAAATAGCTCGAAAATTGTCAGAGTCCGAGAACGTCCAAGAACGTCCAACATACCCAACGAATTGCGTCAACATCGGTGATGGAATGGATGTATCCATAGCGTATTAAACGCATACATAGCGTATGACTAACGTATTGATAGCGTATCACTAACTTATAACAAACTTATGACAGCGTATCACAGCGTATGCGATCGGCGAGCGTATGACCAACGTATTCGTAGCGTATGTATGCCGTGCTCGACGTATCCTGAGCGTATCCTCGGCGTACAACGAACACGTGACTTATGCCGTTGCAGAAATTGAGTTTCGTACACGGCGGGACAAGTGTTGCCAGTTCAAGTAAACGCAGCCTAGAAGATAACTATTAAAATATCTAGAAGGGTAAATCTATATGTCCAACCTATAACTTAATACGATTAACGTACCTCTAACGTATGTCAGCGTATGTCTAACGTATGTCAGCGTTTGTAAACGTATGTCTAACGTACCACGAACCTATCGGGAACTTATGCAGAACGTAAGTTAAGCACACGTTGAGTACGTCGAGAAATTTTGAACATGCTCAATAATTTTTCGCGAGCTCGACGTGTTCCAAATTTTCACAACGTATCACAGCGTGCTCTTAACGTATACGACGTATCCCAAACTTACCCCTAACTTGTATCAGCGTACACCAACGTACGCCAACGTACGCCAACGTATTTCTCGATATTTCGCATACGTTGTTATACGTTCAGGCGATACGCCATGGTGTGACAGGGCTACCGTACAGCTAGCGCGCATTCGGCGTTTTGGGAACTTATGGAGGGTTTGAGTATAAATGGGTCCCTTGAGTATCCCATACTCACTTCTTCATGGTCTGTCTTGGCCTTCTTGCTTTTTCCTCTTCCTCGGCCTCGGCCCCTGGTTGCTTGCTTCTTCTTGGGAGGCATGTGAACTGCTTGATGACATCGGTGGGAATCGGTGAGATTGGCGCGGTTTTTATACGTGCTATTACAGCGGCATAATAAGCCACGTGTTCGTTGTACGTCGAGGATACGCTGACGATACGTCGAACACGGCAGACATACGCTACGAATACGTTAAGTATACGTTAAGCATACGTTAGTCATACGCTCTCATACGCTCGCATACGCTGTGATACGCTGTCATAAGTATGTTATAAGTTAGTGATACGCTATCAATACGTTAGTCATACGCTATGTATACGTTCAATACGCTATGGATACGCTATGAATACGTGACAGGGCCTTACACGATCGCCCGGCATAAGGTGAATACGTGAGATTACGTCGAAACTCGTTGGAAATACGTCAGGCATACGTTAGACATACGGCACATATACGTTATCAACTTGTTATCACTACGTTGGCTGTACGTTTCCCCCAGCCTACGTTCATCAACGTATACCAACTTACGAGTAACGTACGAGTAACGTACCACTAACGTATGTCAGCGTATGTCAACGTATATTTAACGTACCACAAACTTACCGGGAACTTATGCAGAACGTATTAAGCACACGTTGAGTACGTCGAGAAATTTTGAGCATGCTCAATATTTTTTCGTGGTCCAAATTGTCACAGCGTATCACAGCGTGCTCTTAACGTAAACGACGTATCCCCAACGTACCCCTAACTTATATCAGCGTACGCCAACGTACACCAACGTATTTTTCGATATTTCGCATACGTTGGCATACGTTGAGGCGATACGTTATGGTGTGACAGGGCCTTTAACAAATGGTCCTTTTTTCTCGTGCTGTTTATTGGAAATGCGACTTTGAAAATGGGATATTTTTCTTTAAATGGTGCTAATCATGATTTATCTTTGTTGTTAGGGGGCAAATTTGGTATCAAAGTATGCCTAAAAGATTCATCTAAATGTCTATCTAGCCTGTTTGGTCAAACAAAAATTGAATGTTACTCAAAATGACATAAACAAAGTGGTATACTTTCTTTTGTTGAACCCTTTATATGAATACAATGCAAACAAGATCATTCCATTCTTTTGCTTGGACTTGTAATGGAGATAATTTTCTTTACTAATAGGTACATGTCATCAAACAAAACGCTACTGTTTTGGCCAATATTGCTCAAATAAGGGTTAGTACTGAATTAATCTAGCACAAAATCCTCTATTGGAGGATTATACAGCTTTACAGCTGCACTAGTCTGACATGTGAATGTCTTACACCAAGGATATATGTCTACCCATATGTGACGAACTGCTACAAAGGACATAGCACTAACACATGTTAACCTGATAAATGTTTTTTTCTTGGTGAATATAATTTCAAAAGTTGTTTATAATACACCCTGTATAATTGAACATTTTTCAAAGAAAATACCCTATGTAAACTACTAGATTGAAATTCTCACGAGAGAAATGGCATCTGATAAAATTTAGAATTGCCGAACATTTTACTTAATTTCACCATAATACTGAACCCAATACTAATGACTTCTTTTAACATTCTGTCGATATTTTTGGCTCCGTTTAAGTTCAAGATAAGTCAGTTTGGAAAAGTGTACTTTGGGTTCCAGATACTGGTATACCAGCATCGTTTAATACTGGAATATAAAGGTTCCCAGTATCGTTCGATACTGGTACGAATTTACTGTTCCAGTATCGGGCGATACTGGAACACCAAATTGTATTGAACGATACTGGTACATAATTGTGTTCTAGTATCGCTCAGTACTTATATTATAATATTGATCACTTCTTATAAAGTTTACTTGCTATCATCAAGGTCAAGTATTTATTGGTTTAGTTCTTCTTACGTCAATAATTTCAAAGCCCTCCGAAATCTAAAAGTAGATAATCCTGATGTAAAATCATTGTTAAGTCTCACATATGCGCATGCTCAAACGTCTAAAACTGTTTGCTAATGTTTAGTCGGTGATATGATTTGCTATTATTTTTTAAGATAGTTGTCACTGCCAATTATCGACGACTAAAAACTTAGCGCACGCGCGATGTTGCTGCTTTTTAAAATACGGTAGCTGATCAAAGGTGAAAAAGATCCGCTGTTTTGATAACACTGGTAGGGTAGGGTGTGTCCTGTCTATTTTGGCTTGGCGAGAATGTCCACTTTTTTCGTTGTATGGACAAGATCAACAAAAGCACCCGTACCATCACGTTATTGTATATATACAGAAATAGTCTGCGCCACTATTTATACAATTTATTACGTATCAATTCCAATAAGGGGGAATTGGCTAACAGTTACAATATAGCACAGTCAATGATGAGTGGTTATTGGACGTTCTAAGAACAAACGATTGAAAATACACCTACCGACATCTGTATTAGCATTACACCATTAACACTTCCGCAGCAAATTATATACTTCGTCATGACGTCACCCAGTAAGAGTAGATTGTCTGTAAATCGTCGGTCTATAGTATCAATAGCATCGTCGTCGGCTTTACAATCCGACATTGCCAGCCGTAACCTAACATCGCGTAAAGGCCAAGTATTGCTTATGACAAAAATGCTGACATTTACGCTGATTCCAGCCGTAATCCTTATCACGTTTATGTGCGTGATCATGGTGGAAACACTACTCCACGATAAGAAAATAAATGAATTGAAAGGTTCGATAGAAGTTTCTAAAACTGTTGGGGATTTCGTACATGCTTTACAGCTGGAATTAGAAGAGATGGCATTCTATATATCATACGAGCAAGAAACGGCCGGCACAGGTCTCTATAAACAGTTCATCTTCACAGACGAATCATTACGCTCTATCTTGAAATGGCCTCTTCATGGGGACAACGTACCTGCCGAATTCAGCAGTCGTGATTCCTTCATAATCTACTTAGATGAGGGCAGAAGTCATCTGACAAGTGAAGACGTAACACCAATAGAAGCTGTGAAGTTCTATGAAGAAGTCAATCTAGTTTTCCTTGAGTGGTTCACCACTGATCTGGCAAATCAACGTGATTCCGGCGGTCTATGGAAAAATCTGATGGCATATAAATTTATGATACGATCGAAAGAGAACACCAGCATCATGATGGCTTTTATGCAAGAGTTCGCCCTTCGAGGACACCTTCCCATCGAAGACTACAATGAATTCGTCGGAAATGATGCATTAGCTGCGGATCATCTGAAATCCTGTTTTCGTTTCAGAGCGGAAACCGAACACGTTTATCACGTAGAAACAGAGGGTTTCAGTGCCGAACTTGAAATCATAGAAGTTATAAAAAGCATGATCACCGATGAGGGGCGCAATCATTCTTCAATAGGTGATATGTCGTGGTACAGTGCACTAACGGAATATCTTATCATTCTGAAACACGTGGAAGATGATATAATTCAAATAATATTTAACGATATTACAGAAGACCATGATTCATCAACACAACAGGTAAGTAAATAATGCCCAATTCGATCTTCAGGGGAGGCGGGGATGTTTTTTGTGTGAAATATTAAACCGCTTTCAGCGACAAAAAGCCACCTACAAATACTCAAGAAAATGATGCCACTACTTAGCTGCAAAATACCTCGACATTGGCATTTACAGAGTCTCGACATTGGTATTTACAGGGTGAATAAAAAAAGGATTCACGGATTGAAACAACCCTTGATGTGTTCATTGAACCATCATATTGTTGTTATAAAGTGTATTTAATCTAAATTAATGAAGGTTATCTACTGAAAATAAGCAAAATGTGACACGCTATTCTTATTTCAATGGGATTTTCACAGTCAAGACATGTGGCATGATAACTATGTAATACACGTTACTGGTAACTTCCGCTAGGAAATTGAAAAGACAACTTCGAACTTCAATACCTTGCACTCCTCTGGCATTGTCTCTGTACCTCAATGGTAAAAGCGTTGTGGATCTGATGCAATGGCAGAGAGACGAATCTTGGCGGGTTTACAAAATGTGATACATTTGCGTAGATTTACGCGCTTTACTCCGTAAACTACTTCCGGTTGTAAACTCGCTAAGATTCGTCTTCCTGCGATGGTTGCCGGTTTGAATCTGGTCAGATGCACATGGTTTTCTTTCCGACGTGTAATTGCCCTGAGAAAGATGATTTATAATTCTAGTAACCTAAGAAGTAAGTAAAATAAATCTCAATATTTGAAAGAAAGGCTTGTTAATTAAGCTCAACATAGAAAACCAAAGTATGTAAGTTTCATTGGTAACTCTTATCATTCAATCAAAATATTATAGCTAAAAATCAATATGTTTTTATTTTATTTTGATGTGTAATATTATTCTTTCAATTCAACAAACTGGGTTTAGTGGTTAATAAAGGAGACCTGGTTTAAAGCATCATATTTAAAACAATTCAAATTTTAAAATGTGGGTGTTTTCGTTCACAAAATGTTGCTTTTATTTTATTTTATTTTTGACGGATATATAAAGATCAGGGCAACGTTGAAATTACTTGCAATGCTTGGGTTTTTGGGGTTAATTATTTTCTTCAATAGTTGGTCTTTTAATAGAGAATTGCATGGAAAATAACTATTTCGACTCAATTTGTAAGAAAATAAATTTTATATATTATATGAACCTGTCGATAACCTGCCAGCAGATCAACGTATCGAAAAATCAGGCCAAAGGAATTTGTCATGTCTCAAAGGAATTTAAATTTGTATGGATATGCGTAACATTTCCCCTGTGTAACGTCATGTATTTCATCAAAGGACCTTGTTTTGTAGCTAGTTTCCATTGAACTACAGTTGGACAAACACCGGGTTTTATTTGAGCTGTGCCAATTCTACTGCTCCAATCATTCTGGTATACTATGTAAACAACAGGAGGCGATGTTGATATACGCGAAATCTATCTAATTTTACGATAGTATAATAATGGGCGGAATCAATTTAATTTCAAAATTACTGTTGCACGATAAAAACCAGACCAAACAACGGTTCTATTCTCTAGCTAAAAGTCACATCATTACGCATTGCCTCTTTAAGCGCATTCACCGGAGCCTGGTATAACTAGAGCGAGATGGTGAAAAGATTCATTATTTTAATTTTCCATTATAATGAAAGGAACATATTGTGATGCATGTTACCTTTTAAAACGCCTTTATCTAAGTATACGAATGTAATTTGTGATAAAGGAAATCAAGTGAGTGTTTTGCCGAAACATACCTCATAAGTAAAATTGAAAACTTACCAGTGACAGTATAATAAGAAAGAACTGTTTTTTGATGAAATTTAATTTTGAATGATTTTTGTTAGGTGCCTGTGTGTGTGTCTTTAAATGAACAATAGCAGTGAAAGCAATTATTTTAGTGTGCAAGGTGTTTTCCCTTGCTTGGACAAAGAAACATACAGTGTGAGAGAAGTATAACAAACAATTAGGACTATGTACTACAGCAGAATGTCAAATGTCGTTGCAATTGTTATAATGTGCTGGGCATATCAGTCGAATGTTAAGTTTTGTATCTGATAACCATTGATACTAGTTAATTTAGATTTTATCGATTAGACTCATGGTGCCTGTCGAGACGTCTTCATTATTGATTTATAATCATCAAAGGGTAAAAAACCCGTGCTGCGTCCCTGTATGCTCGTATCAAGTTACTAATGGTGTATGGTATGATTAGTCCCTGTGACCAACAATCCACTATACAATTTGATAGGGCCATGTGTTTTGAACTCACCACCCAAAAAGGGAGTTAGGTGCGGTATTACAGTTTTTTTTAAGGGCCTTAGCTATTAGGAGCTATTTATGTGTATATTATATATTCTAACAGTAGCCCTTTTTTGCTAAATGTAACGAGATTTTTGACACTATTATACATGTATATGTATAGGGATCGTATATTAGCTATCGCTATCAGCTAAAGGGCTACCCCTAACAAAAGTAATGTTTAGCTTATATTAGCTACGCCTATCTGCTAATGGGCTATCTTGATCTTATATCTGTTCCCTGGAAAACGTAGCTATTGAGCTATCAGCTATCACAACGCGTTAGCTTATATTAGCTACCTCTATCTGCTAATGGGCTATCTTGATTTTATATTATTTTTCCCTGGAAAACGTAGCTATTGAGCTATTAGCTATCACAACCCGTTAGCTTATATTAGCTACCCCTATCTGCTAATGGGCTATCTTGATTTTATATTTTTTTCCCCTGGAAAACGTAGCTATTGAGCTATCAGCTATCACAACCCGTTAGCTTATATTAGCTACCCCTATCTGCTAATGGGCTATCTTGATTTTATATTTTTTTCCCTGGAAATCGTAGCTATTGAGCTATCAGCTATCACAACGCGTTAGCTTATATTAGCTACCCCTATCTGCTAATGGGCTATCTTGATTTTATATTTTTTTCCCTGGAAAACGTAGCTATTGAGCTATCAGCTATCACAACCCGTTAGCTTATATTACCTACCCCTATCTGCTAATGGGCTATCTTGATTTTATATTTTTTTCCCTGGAAATCGTAGCTATTGAGCTATCAGCTATCACAACCCGTTAGCTTATATTAGCTACCCCTATCTGCTAATGGGCTATCTTGATTTTATATTTTTTTCCCTGGAAATCGTAGCTATTGAGCTATCAGCTATCACAACGCGTTAGCTTATATTAGCTACCCCTATCTGCTAATGGGCTATCTTGATTTTATATTTTTTTCCCTGGAAAACATAGCTATTGAGCTATCAGCTATCACAACCCGTTAGCTTATATTAGCTACCCCTATCTGCTAATGGGCTATCTTGATTTTTTTTTTCCCCTGGAAATCGTAGCTATTGAGCTATCAGCTATCACAACCCGTTAGCTTATATTACCTACCCCTATCTGCTAATGGGCTATCTTGATTTTATATTTTTTCCCCCTGGAAATCGTAGCTATTGAGCTATCAGCTATCACAACCCGTTAGCTTATATTAGCTACCCCTATCTGCTAATGGGCTATCTTGATTTTATATTTTTTTCCCTGGAAATCGTAGCTATTGAGCTATCAGCTATCACAACCCGTTAGCTTATATTAGCTACCCCTATCTGCTAATGGGCTATCTTGATTTTATATTTTTTTCCCTGGAAATCGTAGCTATTGAGCTATCAGCTATCACAACCCGTTAGCTTATATTACCTACCCCTATCTGCTAATAGGCTATCTTGATTTTATATTTTTTTCCCCTGGAAATCGTAGCTATTGAGCTATCAGCTATCACAACCCGTTAGCTTATATTAGCTACCCCTATCTGCTAAATGGCTATCTTGATTTTATATTTTTTTCCCTGGAAATCGTAGCTATTGAGCTATCAGCTATCACAACCCGTTAGCTTATATTAGCTACCCTATCTGCTAATGGGCTATCTTGATTTTATATTTTTTTCCCTGGAAATCGTAGCTATTGAGCTATCAGCTATCACAACGCGTTAGCTTATATTAGCTACCCCTATCTGCTAATGGGCTATCTTGATTTTATATTTTTTTCCCTGGAAAACGTAGCTATTGAGCTATCAGCTATCACAACCCGTTAGCTTATATTCCCTACCCCTATCTGCTAATGGGCTATCTTGATTTTATATTTTTTTCCCTGGAAATCGTAGCTATTGAGCTATCAGCTATCACAACGCGTTAGCTTATATTAGCTACCCCTATCTGCTAATGGGCTATCTTGATTTTATATTTTTTTCCCCTGGAAAACATAGCTATTGAGCTATCAGCTATCACAACCCGTTAGCTTATATTAGCTACCCTATCTGCTAATGGGCTATCTTGATTTTATATTTTTTTCCCTGGAAATCGTAGCTATTGAGCTATCAGCTATCACAACGCGTTAGCTTATATTAGCTACCCCTATCTGCTAATGGGCTATCTTGATTTTATATTTTTTTCCCTGGAAAACGTAGCTATTGAGCTATCAGCTATCACAACCCGTTAGCTTATATTCCCTACCCCTATCTGCTAATGGGCTATCTTGATTTTATATTTTTTTCCCTGGAAATCGTAGCTATTGAGCTATCAGCTATCACAACGCGTTAGCTTATATTAGCTACCCCTATCTGCTAATGGGCTATCTTGATTTTATATTTTTTTCCCCTGGAAAACATAGCTATTGAGCTATCAGCTATCACAACCCGTTAGCTTATATTAGCTACCCCTATCTGCTAATGGGCTATCTTGATTTTTTTTTTTTTTTTTCCCCCTGGAAATCGTAGCTATTGAGCTATCAGCTATCACAACCCGTTAGCTTATATTACCTACCCCTATCTGCTAATAGGCTATCTTGATTTTTTTTTCCCCTGGAAATCGTAGCTATTGAGCTATCAGCTATCACAACCCGTTAGCTTATATTAGCTACCCCTATCTGCTAATGGGCTATCTTGATTTTATATTTTTTTCCCTGGAAATCGTAGCTATTGAGCTATCAGCTATCACAACCCGTTAGCTTATATTAGCTACCCCTATCTGCTAATGGGCTATCTTGATTTTATATTTTTTTCCCTGGAAATCGTAGCTATTGAGCTATCAGCTATCACAACGCGTTAGCTTATATTAGCTACCCCTATCTGCTAATGGGCTATCTTGATTTTATATTTTTTTTCCCTGGAAAACGTAGCTATTGAGCTATCAGCTATCACAACCCGTTAGCTTATATTACCTACCCCTATCTGCTAATGGGCTATCTTGATTTTATATTTTTCCCCCCTGGAAATCGTAGCTATTGAGCTATCAGCTATCACAACCCGTTAGCTTATATTAGCTACCCCTATCTGCTAATGGGCTATCATGATTTTATTTTTATTTTTCCCTGGAAATCGTAGCTATTGAGCTATCAGCTATCACAACCCGTTAGCTTATATTAGCTACCCCTATCTGCTAATGGGCTATCTTGATTTTATATTTTTTTCCCTGGAAATCGTAGCTATTGAGCTATCAGCTATCACAACGCGTTAGCTTATATTAGCTACCCCTATCTGCTAATGGGCTATCTTGATTTTATTTATTTTTTCCCTGGAAAACGTAGCTATTGAGCTATCAGCTAATACAACGCGTTAGCTTATATTAGCTACCCCTATCTGCTAATGGGCTATCTTGATTTTATATTTTTTCCCCTGGAAAACGTAGCTATTGAGCTATCAGCTATCACAACGCGTTAGCTTATATTAGCTATCCCTATCTGCTAATGGGCTATCTTTATTTTATATTTTTTCCCTCGAAAACTGTAGCTATTGAGCTATCAGCTATCACAACCCTTAGTTTATATTAGCTACCCCTATCTGCTAATGGGCTATCTTGATTTTATATTTTTTTCCCTGGAAATCGTAGCTATTGAGCTATCAGCTATCACAACCCGTTAGCTTATATTACCTACCCCTATCTGCTAATAGGCTATCTTGATTTTTTTTTTTCCCCTGGAAATCGTAGCTATTGAGCTATCAGCTATCACAACCCGTTAGCTTATATTAGCTACCCTATCTGCTAATGGGCTATCTTGATTTTATATTTTTTTCCCTGGAAATCGTAGCTATTGAGCTATCAGCTATCACAACGCGTTAGCTTATATTAGCTACCCCTATCTGCTAATGGGCTATCTTGATTTTATATTTTTTTTCCCTGGAAAACGTAGCTATTGAGCTATCAGCTATCACAACCCGTTAGCTTATATTACCTACCCCTATCTGCTAATGGGCTACCTTGATTTTATATTTTTTCCCTGGAAATCGTAGCTATTGAGCTATCAGCTATCACAACGCGTTAGCTTATATTAGCTACCCCTATCTGCTAATGGGCTATCTTGATTTTATATTTTTTTCCCCTGGAAAACATAGCTATTGAGCTATCAGCTATCACAACCCGTTAGCTTATATTAGCTACCCCTATCTGCTAATGGGCTATCTTGATTTTTTTATTTTTTTTTCCCCCTGGAAATCGTAGCTATTGAGCTATCAGCTATCACAACCCGTTAGCTTATATTACCTACCCCTATCTGCTAATAGGCTATCTTGATTTTTTTTTTCCCCTGGAAATCGTAGCTATTGAGCTATCAGCTATCACAACCCGTTAGCTTATATTAGCTACCCCTATCTGCTAATGGGCTATCTTGATTTTATATTTTTTTCCCTGGAAATCGTAGCTATTGAGCTATCAGCTATCACAACCCGTTAGCTTATATTAGCTACCCCTATCTGCTAATGGGCTATCTTGATTTTATATTTTTTTCCCTGGAAATCGTAGCTATTGAGCTATCAGCTATCACAACGCGTTAGCTTATATTAGCTACCCCTATCTGCTAATAGGCTATCGTGATTTTATATTTTTTTCCCTGGAAAACGTAGCTATTGAGCTATCAGCTATCACAACCCGTTAGCTTATATTACCTACCCCTATCTGCTAATGGGCTATCTTGATTTTATATTTTTTCCCCCTGGAAATCGTAGCTATTGAGCTATCAGCTATCACAACCCGTTAGCTTATATTAGCTACCCCTATCTGCTAATGGGCTATCATGATTTTATTTTTATTTTTCCCTGGAAATCGTAGCTATTGAGCTATCAGCTATCACAACCCGTTAGCTTATATTAGCTACCCCTATCTGCTAATGGGCTATCTTGATTTTATATTTTTTTCCCTGGAAATCGTAGCTATTGAGCTATCAGCTATCACAACGCGTTAGCTTATATTAGCTACCCTATCTGCTAATGGGCTATCTTGATTTTTTTTTCCCCCTGGAAATCGTAGCTATTGAGCTATCAGCTATCACAACCCGTTAGCTTATATTAGCTACCCTATCTGCTAATGGGCTATCTTGATTTTATATTTTTTTCCCTGGAAATCGTAGCTATTGAGCTATCAGCTATCACAACGCGTTAGCTTATATTAGCTACCCCTATCTGCTAATGGGCTATCTTGATTTTATATTTTTTTCCCTGGAAAACGTAGCTATTGAGCTATCAGCTATCACAACCCGTTAGCTTATATTACCTACCCCTATCTGCTAATGGGCTATCTTGATTTTATATTTTTTTCCCTGGAAATCGTAGCTATTGAGCTATCAGCTATCACAACGCGTTAGCTTATATTAGCTACCCCTATCTGCTAATGGGCTATCTTGATTTTATATTTTTTTCCCCTGGAAAACATAGCTATTGAGCTATCAGCTATCACAACCCGTTAGCTTATATTAGCTACCCCTATCTGCTAATGGGCTATCTTTATTTTTTTATTTTTTTTCCCCCTGGAAATCGTAGCTATTGAGCTATCAGCTATCACAACCCGTTAGCTTATATTACCTACCCCTATCTGCTAATAGGCTATCTTGATTTTTTTTTTTCCCCTGGAAATCGTAGCTATTGAGCTATCAGCTATCACAACCCGTTAGCTTATATTAGCTACCCCTATCTGCTAATGGGCTATCTTGATTTTATATTTTTTTCCCTGGAAATCGTAGCTATTGAGCTATCAGCTATCACAACCCGTTAGCTTATATTAGCTACCCCTATCTGCTAATGGGCTATCTTGATTTTATATTTTTTTCCCTGGAAATCGTAGCTATTGAGCTATCAGCTATCACAACGCGTTAGCTTATATTAGCTACCCCTATCTGCTAATGGGCTATCTTGATTTTATTTTTTTTTTCCCTGGAAAACGTAGCTATTGAGCTATCAGCTATCACAACCCGTTAGCTTATATTACCTACCCCTATCTGCTAATGGGCTATCTTGATTTTATATTTTTTCCCCCTGGAAATCGTAGCTATTGAGCTATCAGCTATCACAACCCGTTAGCTTATATTAGCTACCCCTATCTGCTAATGGGCTATCATGATTTTATTTTTATTTTTCCCTGGAAATCGTAGCTATTGAGCTATCAGCTATCACAACCCGTTAGCTTATATTAGCTACCCCTATCTGCTAATGGGCTATCTTGATTTTATATTTTTTTCCCTGGAAATCGTAGCTATTGAGCTATCAGCTATCACAACGCGTTAGCTTATATTAGCTACCCCTATCTGCTAATGGGCTATCTTGATTTTATTTATTTTTTCCCTGGAAAACGTAGCTATTGAGCTATCAGCTAATACAACGCGTTAGCTTATATTAGCTACCCCTATCTGCTAATGGGCTATCTTGATTTTATATTTTTTCCCCTGGAAAACGTAGCTATTGAGCTATCAGCTATCACAACGCGTTAGCTTATATTAGCTATCCCTATCTGCTAATGGGCTATCTTTATTTTATATTTTTTCCCTCGAAAACTGTAGCTATTGAGCTATCAGCTATCACAACCCATTAGTTTATATTAGCTACCCCTATCTGCTAATGGGCTATCTTGATTTTATATTTTTTTCCCTGGAAATCGTAGCTATTGAGCTATCAGCTATCACAACCCGTTAGCTTATATTACCTACCCCTATCTGCTAATAGGCTATCTTGATTTTTTTTTTTTCCCTGGAAATCGTAGCTATTGAGCTATCAGCTATCACAACCCGTTAGCTTATATTACCTACCCCTATCTGCTAATAGGCTATCTTGATTTTTTTTTTTTTCCCTGGAAATCGTAGCTATTGAGCTATCAGCTATCACAACCCGTTAGCTTATATTAGCTACCCCTATCTGCTAATGGGCTATCTTGATTTTATATTTTTTTCCCTGGAAATCGTAGCTATTGAGCTATCAGCTATCACAACGCGTTAGCTTATATTAGCTACCCTATCTGCTAATGGGCTATCTTGATTTTTTTTTCCCCCTGGAAATCGTAGCTATTGAGCTATCAGCTATCACAACCCGTTAGCTTATATTAGCTACCCTATCTGCTAATGGGCTATCTTGATTTTATATTTTTTTCCCTGGAAATCGTAGCTATTGAGCTATCAGCTATCACAACGCGTTAGCTTATATTAGCTACCCCTATCTGCTAATGGGCTATCTTGATTTTATATTTTTTTCCCTGGAAAACGTAGCTATTGAGCTATCAGCTATCACAACCCGTTAGCTTATATTACCTACCCCTATCTGCTAATGGGCTATCTTGATTTTATATTTTTTTCCCTGGAAATCGTAGCTATTGAGCTATCAGCTATCACAACGCGTTAGCTTATATTAGCTACCCCTATCTGCTAATGGGCTATCTTGATTTTATATTTTTTTCCCCTGGAAAACATAGCTATTGAGCTATCAGCTATCACAACCCGTTAGCTTATATTAGCTACCCCTATCTGCTAATGGGCTATCTTTATTTTTTTATTTTTTTTCCCCCTGGAAATCGTAGCTATTGAGCTATCAGCTATCACAACCCGTTAGCTTATATTACCTACCCCTATCTGCTAATAGGCTATCTTGATTTTTTTTTTCCCCTGGAAATCGTAGCTATTGAGCTATCAGCTATCACAACCCGTTAGCTTATATTAGCTACCCCTATCTGCTAATGGGCTATCTTGATTTTATATTTTTTTCCCTGGAAATCGTAGCTATTGAGCTATCAGCTATCACAACCCGTTAGCTTATATTAGCTACCCCTATCTGCTAATGGGCTATCTTGATTTTATATTTTTTTCCCTGGAAATCGTAGCTATTGAGCTATCAGCTATCACAACGCGTTAGCTTATATTAGCTACCCCTATCTGCTAATGGGCTATCTTGATTTTATTTTTTTTTTCCCTGGAAAACGTAGCTATTGAGCTATCAGCTATCACAACCCGTTAGCTTATATTACCTACCCCTATCTGCTAATGGGCTATCTTGATTTTATATTTTTTCCCCCTGGAAATCGTAGCTATTGAGCTATCAGCTATCACAACCCGTTAGCTTATATTAGCTACCCCTATCTGCTAATGGGCTATCATGATTTTATTTTTATTTTTCCCTGGAAATCGTAGCTATTGAGCTATCAGCTATCACAACCCGTTAGCTTATATTAGCTACCCCTATCTGCTAATGGGCTATCTTGATTTTATATTTTTTTCCCTGGAAATCGTAGCTATTGAGCTATCAGCTATCACAACGCGTTAGCTTATATTAGCTACCCCTATCTGCTAATGGGCTATCTTGATTTTATTTATTTTTTCCCTGGAAAACGTAGCTATTGAGCTATCAGCTAATACAACGCGTTAGCTTATATTAGCTACCCCTATCTGCTAATGGGCTATCTTGATTTTATATTTTTTCCCCTGGAAAACGTAGCTATTGAGCTATCAGCTATCACAACGCGTTAGCTTATATTAGCTATCCCTATCTGCTAATGGGCTATCTTTATTTTATATTTTTTCCCTCGAAAACTGTAGCTATTGAGCTATCAGCTATCACAACCCATTAGTTTATATTAGCTACCCCTATCTGCTAATGGGCTATCTTGATTTTATATTTTTTTCCCTGGAAATCGTAGCTATTGAGCTATCAGCTATCACAACCCGTTAGCTTATATTACCTACCCCTATCTGCTAATAGGCTATCTTGATTTTTTTTTTTCCCCTGGAAATCGTAGCTATTGAGCTATCAGCTATCACAACCCGTTAGCTTATATTACCTACCCCTATCTGCTAATAGGCTATCTTGATTTTTTTTTTTTTCCCTGGAAATCGTAGCTATTGAGCTATCAGCTATCACAACCCGTTAGCTTATATTAGCTACCCCTATCTGCTAATGGGCTATCTTGATTTTATATTTTTTTCCCTGGAAATCGTAGCTATTGAGCTATCAGCTATCACAACCCGTTAGCTTATATTAGCTACCCCTATCTGCTAATGGGCTATCTTGATTTTATATTTTTTTCCCTGGAAATCGTAGCTATTGAGCTATCAGCTATCACAACGCGTTAGCTTATATTAGCTACCCCTATCTGCTAATGGGCTATCTTGATTTTATATTTTTTTCCCTGGAAAACGTAGCTATTGAGCTATCAGCTATCACAACCCGTTAGCTTATATTACCTACCCCTATCTGCTAATGGGCTATCTTGATTTTATATTTTTCCCCCCTGGAAATCGTAGCTATTGAGCTATCAGCTATCACAACCCGTTAGCTTATATTAGCTACCCCTATCTGCTAATGGGCTATCTTGATTTTATATTTTTTTCCCTGGAAATCGTAGCTATTGAGCTATCAGCTATCACAACCCGTTAGCTTATATTAGCTACCCCTATCTGCTAATGGGCTATCTTGATTTTATATTTTTTTCCCTGGAAATCGTAGCTATTGAGCTATCCGCTATCACAACGCGTTAGCTTATATTAGCTACCCCTATCTGCTAATGGGCTATCTTGATTTTATTTATTGTTTCCCTGGAAAACGTAGCTATTGAGCTATCAGCTAATACAACGCGTTAGCTTATATAAGCTACCCCTATCTGCTAATGGGCTATCTTGATTTTATATTTTTTCCCCTGGAAAACGTAGCTATTGAGCTATCAGCTATCACAACGCGTTAGCTTATATTAGCTATCCCTATCTGCTAATGGGCTATCTTTATTTTATATTTTTTCCCTCGAAAACTGTAGCTATTGAGCTATCAGCTATCACAACCCATTAGTTTATATTAGCTACCCCTATCTGCTAATGGGCTATCTTGATTTTATATTTTTTTCCCTGGAAATCGTAGCTATTGAGCTATCAGCTATCACAACGCGTTAGCTTATATTAGCTACCCCTATCTGCTAATGGGCTATCTTGATTTTATATTTTTTTTCCCTGGAAAACGTAGCTATTGAGCTATCAGCTATCACAACCCGTTAGCTTATATTAGCTACCCTATCTGCTAATGGGCTATCTTTATTTTATATTTTTTCCCTCGAAAACTGTAGCTATTGAGCTATCAGCTATCACAACCCGTTAGCTTATATTAGCTACCCCTATCTGCTAATGGGCTATCTTGATTTTATATTTTTTCCCTCGAAATCGTAGCTATTGAGCTATCAGCTATCACAACGCGTTAGCTTATATTAGCTACCCCTATCTGCTAATGGGCTATCTTGATTTTATTTATTTTTTCCCTGGAAAACGTAGCTATTGAGCTATCAGCTATCACAACCCGTTAGCTTATATTAGCTACCCCTATCTGCTAATGGGCTATCTTTATTTTATATTTTTTCCCCCTCGAAAACGTAGCTATTGAGCTATCAGCTATCACAACCCGTTAGCTTATATTAGCTACCCCTATCTGCTAATGGGCTATCTTGATTTTATATTTTTTCCCTCGAAATCGTAGCTATTGAGCTATCAGCTATCACAACCCGTTAGCTTATATTAGCTACCCTATCTGCTAATGGGCTATCTTTATTTTATATTTTTTCCCTCCAAAACTGTAGCTATTGAGCTATCAGCTATCACAACCCGTTAGCATATATTAGCTACCCCTATCTGCTAATGGGCTATCTTTATTTTATATTTTTTCCCCTCGAAAACGTAGCTATTGAGCTATCAGCTATCACAACCCGTTAGCTTATATTAGCTACCCCTATCTGCTAATGGGCTATTTTTATTTTATATTTTTTCCCTCGAAAACTTAGGGCTATTGAGCTATCACCTATCACAACCCGTTAGCTTATATTAGCTACCCCTATCTGCTAATGGGCTATCTTTATTTTATATTTTTCCCTCTAAAACGTAGCTATTGAGCTATCAGCTATCACAACCCGTTAGCTTATATTAGCTACCCCTATCTGCTAATAGGCTATTTTTATTTTTTATTTTTTCCCTCGAAAACTTAGCTATTGAGCTATCAGCTATCACAACCCGTTAGCTTATATTAGCTACCCCTATCTGCTAATGGGATATCTTTATTTTATATTTGTTTTGCCTCGAAAACGTAGCTATTGAGCTATCAGCTATCACTATATTAGCTACCCCTATCTGCTAATGGGCTAGGCCTATCTTTATTATATATTTTTTCCCTCATTGAAAACTTAGCTATTACGGCTATCAGCTATCACAACCCTTTAGCTTATATCAGCTACCCTAGTATCTGCTAATGGGCTATCTTTATTTTATATTTTTTCCTCATTGAAAACTGTTACGAAAGGTTTCCGAAAAATCTGTTGTTCGATAATAATTATGGTAAATTATGGCCGCGTAGAAAGTGTTATCATGCATATTAAGAATTTTAACTTTTATTGGCTTTCTACACCTACACGTTTTAAAGAACGACCAATCGTGTGTTCCGGGATCGATTTGATGTTTTAACGCTTAATAAGGGTTTAAATTTCTATGGCTTCTAACACCAAGTTAAAAACACCAACAATGTGATGTTTAAATTCTTAACATGCTTTTAATACCGGTTTAAACGTCATTGGCTTCCTACACCAAAGTTATATCAAATGTAACCACCTTAAAAGGTGTTTACATTTTTACATTTGATTGGCTTTTTTAAGAACGACCCTTGATGTGTTTGGGAAACGATCAAGTTAATGTTTTATCTTATAATATATTGTTGTAATAGCTAATATCAGCTATAGCTAGGTTTATAATAAAGTAAAAATATAACTACCATTAGCGCATAACCCGATATTAGCTATCAATAGCTGACATTAGCTACCAATAGCTTATATAAGCTACCAATATCGTATTATTAGATTGTTGTAATAGCTAATAGCTGGTATATCTATGTCTAGAATAAAGAAGAAATCGAACGGCAATCTACCTTAATAGGACGACGGAAGTGACCGGACCCCCTAACTTACTGGAAAAAAGCACCGAAGTTGTGGCAAACTTGTTGACGAAATCAGTGTTATGATGTTATCGATCTCTCACAGCAGTACTACTGTGGGAGATCAATAATATTGGTGTCTATGTGTGTTATTAAAAATAATAAAATAAAACCATTACTTTACAATTATAGTGTGTCTTTTGTATGCATTCCTAAATTCTTAGTGTAGTGTGTCCCACGTTAAGTGTGTCCTATGCTCCTCTAGCTCTATATACTACTCCCTTGACGCGACGAAAAACAGTGTCTTTCTATTGTCTGGGTATACAATATCGTCGCGTTAAGGGACTAGTATATAGGTGCGTTGGATACCTCGGGCGCTCTATATATTACTAGTCCCTTAACGCGACGAAAAACAGTGTGTCTCTATTGTCTGGGTATACAATATCGTCGCGTTAAGGTAGTAGTATATAGGTGCGTTGGATACCCGACACGCTCTATATACTACTCCCTTGACGCGACGAAAAACAGTGTTTCTCTATTGTCTGGGTATACAAATTCGTCGCGTTAAGGGAGTAGTATATAGGTTTGATTACTTACTTTGATTTATCATACTAAATGAATACACGGTCCGGTACGGACGGAAAAGGGGATTTCTTTTGGGATAGCAGCAAAAGAGGGGCTTGGTATAGTTTTGGGGGGAAAGAATGTTAAAAAAGGGAAGGAAGAGGCTATTTTTCGTCTTATTTATTTTTAGACCTGCCGTCTTATTAATTTTGGGGGGAAACGTGAGTATTTGTCTTTACAACTAACGTTTTATTTATTTTTGGACCTGCCGTCGCCTTAATTTTTGGGGAAAACATGTTATTTTTGGTTGAACATGAAGTAAGAAAAATAAAAAGTTTCTCCCCAAAATTAATAAGACGACATTCCCGTAAATAAATACTAATTTCAAACGGTAGAAGTCATAAGACCTTACTTTGCCGGGTCACTTTCTCCCGTGGTCAAACACGGCACACCGCGGGACTATAATCAAAACAAAGAATTCTCGATCAAAACATTTATTCCAGTCACGCCAGCGTTCATCCGAATTCTGAACGCAGTGTGATGAGCCCTTGACAACCATGCCACAACGCGTTCGGGCGGCGTAGGCCTACTTACATAATTGTCCAATCACGCAGCGTGGGGTCTTGTTGATTAGGGCCGCGATTGGTCAATTACCTTTTGTTTACAAGAACGTCACACCTTCCGGTTTTACTGCGCCCTTGCCGTCGCGATTGACGCGCTCACGCACAGTATGCCCCAGACGCTGGGACACTGAGGAATCTTATACGATTTGATCGAGAATTCTTTGTTTTGATTATAATAGTTTTCTCCCGCGGGCAGTACGGCACTGACCGCGCGCACTGCACCGGGTATTTAACCGCGGTCGAGAAACCCCGGCGCCCATGAGGTGTGCCGTTGAAGTTGCTGTAGCGCGCTGTATTGACGCGACGGATGAATATATTTTACCATGGCGTCCTATAATAAGTAGGCCGCTACTGGATGTATTTACTCGGCGCTCTGTATTACGCGACGCAATTCCTGAAGAACTGTTGATTGGCGCAGCGGTACGGTGCAGTGTTGTATGTGACCACGGGAGAATATAACCGTGAAGATAGACCCGACGACTAGGGTTTCTCCCCGGCCGTTTCTCAGTGCGGACGGCCTCCGACATTTCCGTTGCGTTAACATCTCAAACTCAGAAGTAGCTTGTTAAGTTTTGAAATCTTCTTTAAAACGGAATAAAGCGCATCATTAAAATCGTAGGCTTTAGGCCCTACTTTTTAAGTTAAAATAATGAGAAAGTAACTTGTATAATTTTAGGAATGATCATCAAGCTACACGGAATAAACTGCATTATAGAATAGCTTTAGGCCTACTCCGTAAAAGTAATGAGAAAGTAAAAGCTATAGCTTTTATAATTTTAGGAATGATCTAATTCTACACGGAATAAACCGCATCATAGATAAATCATAGCTTTACTCCGTAAAAATAATGCCAGAAAGTAACTGTTATCATTTTAGGAATGATCTTTATACGCGGAATAAACCGCATTATTAGAATACCTTTTCTCTGTAAATATTGAATAGCTTTTATAATTTTAGGAATGATTTACACGGAATAAACCGCATTATAGATAAATCATAGCTTTACTCCGTAAAAATAATGAGCAATTTTAGGAATGCCCTTCTATAAACGGAATGAGAAATTTGAAAAATGATATTCTACACGGAATAAACCGCATTATACAATAGCTTTAGGAGGCCTACTCCGTAAAAGAATGAGAAAGTAGCTTTTATAATTTTAGGAATGATTTACACGGAATAAACCGCATTATATATGTTATATAGATAAATCATAGCTTTACTCCGTAAAAATAATGAGAAAGTAGGCCTAACTTTTATAATTCTACACGGAATAAACTGCATTATAGATAAATCATAGCTTTACTCCGTAAAAATAATGAGAAAGTATATTTTATAATTTTAGGAATGTTATCTTCTCCTGCGCGGAATAAACCGCATTATAGATAAATCATATAGCTTTACTCCGTAAACATAATTAGAAAGTAGCTTTTATAATTAGGAATGATCTATACACGCGAATAAACCGCATAATATAGAAAGATTTAGCTTTACTCCGTGAAAAATAATAAGAAAGTGACTTTATTTTATAACTTAATTTTAGGAATGATCTTTCTACACGGGAATAAACCAAATCATAAAAAATAGCTTTAGGCCTACCCCGTCAAAGTAATTAAAAACGAGATTGTATAACTTGATTTAAGGAATGATCTTCTTCATGGAATAAACCGCATTTAAAGACAAATCCTAGCTTTACTCCGTAAAATAATCAGAATTCAATTTTATAATGTTAGGAATGTTCTATACGGAATGAAGTGCATTATAGAAAGATCATAGCTTTACTCCGTAAAAATAGAAAGTAGCTTTTATAGGAATGATCTTCTACACGGAATAAACCGCATTATAGAAAGATCATAGCTTCACTCCGTAAAAATAGAAAGTAGCTTTTATAGGAATGATCTTCTACACGGAATAAACCGCATTATAGAAAGATCATAGCTTTACTCCGTAAAAATAGAAAGTAGCTTTTATAGGAATGATCTTCTACACGGAATAAACCGCATTATAGAAAGATCATAGCTTTACTCCGTAAAAATAATGAGATAGTAAATAAGAATGTTTTTAAATTTCATTTAGGCCTATACGACGCAATGTCTCGCCGGTAGCTCTGATTTGTTTTGGTCCGGCGCGGCGCGCGTGGGGAACTCGTTCGAATAGGCGCCGCGACTGTGCCAACGTGCGTTCGTAGAGATTTAGTTTAGCCGCGGGTGGATTGATACCCGCATTATTAGATACAAATATTTGTCACATAAAAATGAACCAAAATGCCACAAGCGAATAATTCGAACATTTACCAAAAAAAAAGCAAAAAGTTCAAATTGAACAAAAAACACAAATTTCTCACCAAAATGTCACAATTATTAACAAAATTAACACGTTTTCCCCTCAAATTATTAATAAAACGGCGGATAAATATAAATAAGACGGTACTTTTTATTTTAAAAAACGTTTAGAAATTGTATTTATGTCCGGAAATGTCGTCTTATTAATTTTGGGGAGAAACTTGTTAAGTTTTTCTTACTTCATGTTAAACAAAAAAATAACACGTTTTCCCCCAAAATTAATAAGACGGCAGATCTAAAAATAAATAAGACGAAATAAATAGCCTCTTTCTTCCTTTTTTTAACCTTCTTTCCCCCCAAAACTATACCAAGCCCCTCTTTTGCTGATATAATATCCCCCAAAAGAAATCCCCTTTTCCGTCCTCCGGACCGTGTATTCATTTAGTATGATAAATAAGTAATCAAACCTATATACTACTCCCTTAACGCGACGCCGATATTGTATACCCAGACAATAGAGAAACACGGTTGTTCGTCGCGTCAAGGGAGTAGTATATAGAGCGCCCGATCCAACGCTCCTATATACTACTACCTTAACGCGACGATATCGTATACCCAGACAATAGAGACACACTGTTTTTCGTCGCGTCAAGGGAGTAGTATATAGAGTGTCGGTATCCAACACACCTATATACTAGTACCTTAACGCGACGATATTGTATACCCAGACAATAGAAAAGCACTGTTTTTCGTCGCGTCAAGGGAGTAGTATATAGAGCGTAGGATATCCAACACACCTATAGAGCATAGGATGTAAAGAATCACTTTGATGTAATAAATGAAACACACTATAGTTTTGAGCTAAGAACAATATTTTATTACAAATAGTTTATCATCGATAATACAAGTTTGAAACATGCTTTATTACAAGTTTAGAAACACTAATAATTGAGATGACCGGTACCGACTGGGATTTTTGTTGCACTTTTTTTCGGTAAGCTAAGGGGTCCGATTTTTCCGTCGTCGTATTAGAGTAGATTGCCATATTAGCCATCAATAGCTGATATTAGCTACCAATAGCTTATATTAGCTTCCAATAGCGTATATTTGATTGTTGTAATAGCTAATAGCTGGTATATCTATGTTTACAATAAAGAAGAAATCGAACTATCATATCGCATTAGCGGGTAGTAGCTTATATGCCGCTTATATTAGCTAGCGCTCTAGTTAGCCGATATCAGCTTATATTAGATAGCAATAGATTATATGATTGTTATAATAGAAGGTTGTAATAGCTAATATCAGCTATAGCTAGATTTAGAATAAAGTAAGAATCTATGTACCATTATTCTATTAGCCAATATTAGGTATAGATAGCTTATATTGGCTACCAATAGCTTATATTAGCTACCCGTAGCTTATAATAGATTGTTGTAATAGCTTATATCAGCTATAGCTAGGTTTATAATAAAATAAAAATCTAACTATTAGCGCATAACCCGATATTAGCTATCAATAGCTGATATTAGCTACCAATAGCTTATATTAGCTTCCAATAGCGTATATTAGATTGTTCTAATAGCTAATAGCTGGTATATCTATGTTTACAATAAAGAAGAAATCGAACTATCATATCGCATTAGCGGGTAGTAGCTTATATTAGCTAGCGCTCTAGTTAGCCGATATCAGCTTATATTAGATAGCAATAGATTATATGATTGTTATAATAGAAGGTTGTAATAGCTAATATCAGCTATAGCTAGATTTAGAATAAAGTAAGAATCTATGTACCATTATTCTATTAGCCAATATTAGGTATCGATAGCTTATATTGGCTACCAATAGCTTATATTAGCTACCCGTAGCTTATAATAGATTGTTGTAATAGCTTATATCAGCTATAGCTAGGTTTATAATAAAATAAAAATCTAACTATTAGCGCATAACCCGATATTAGCTATCAATAGCTGATATTAGCTACCAATAGCTTATATTAGCTTCCAATAGCGTATATTAGATTGTTCTAATAGCTAATAGCTGGTATATCTATGTTTACAATAAAGAAGAAATCGAACTATCATATCGCATTAGCGGGTAGTAGCTTATATTAGCTAGCGCTCTAGTTAGCCGATATCAGCTTATATTAGATAGCAATAGCTTATATGATTGTTATAATAGAAGGTTGTAATAGCTAATATCAGCTATAGCTAGATTTAGAATAAAGTAAGAATCTATGTACCATTATTCTATTAGCCAATATTAGGTATCGATAGCTTATATTGGCTACCAATAGCTTATATTAGCTACCCGTAGCTTATAATAGATTGTTGTAATAGCTTATATCAGCTATAGCTAGGTTTATAATAAAATAAAAATCTAACTATTAGCGCATAACCCGATATTAGCTATCAATAGCTGATATTAGCTACCAATAGCTTATATTAGCTTCCAATAGCGTATATTAGATTGTTCTAATAGCTAATAGCTGGTATATCTATGTTTACAATAAAGAAGAAATCGAACTATCATATCGCATTAGCGGGTAGTAGCTTATATTAGCTAGCGCTCTAGTTAGCCGATATCAGCTTATATTAGAAGGCAATAGCTTATATGATTGTGATAATAGAATGTTGTAATAGCTAGTATCAGCTATAGGTAGGTTTGTAGCTGATATTAGCTAATACAATAAGCACATTGTAATAGCTAATATCTTATAGCTATAGCTAATATCTAATAGCTGATACTAGCTGTATTGGAGTACTATACTAATATCCCATATTAGCTAGCTATAGCTGATAATAGCTAAGGCATTAACGGGTGAATTGTAGTAGCTAATATCTTATTACCTATAGCTGATATCTAATATCATCCAATATCAGCTACAAGTGTCATTAGCTAGTATCCCCAATAGCTGAGGCTATTGGTGGCTATTAGGTTTCTAATGCAGCTAAATGTAATATCGCACCTTAATGCAAAAAGGGTGGTGGCGTTTCATTTTTGGTGACAAATCATCCATCTCTCTCTATTAACTCAACAACTAAATGTGGTAGAGCTATGGTTGAGGTGTCATGTGAAAGCCTATTTATCTAGCTACATTGTGTTAATAAATCAGGTATTTCTATAAATGTTTGGCTGAGATATGATTGATTATGTTGTGAAAGTCAGGGGTGGTGGCGGTGGCGGCGGCGGCGGTGGCGGCGGCGGCGGTGGCGGCGGCGCTGTGTGCAATCTCTATGGGGAATATAGAAAATGTTTCCAATTCTACGTTCAATTTACTATAACTCCTCATCCCTGTATGGTACAAATATGATTTTGCTCTCATTTTATAGATTATTTTATATTCTATAAGATTCTGTTTCAACAAATGTTACAACTATTGTGCAACAATTGTAATCATGAATCGATTGCGTTGTCCTTGGCTTTTTCCCTATTCGCTACACAGTGAACTTGCCCTAATTCATCGGTTTTACATACATGACTATAACAAAAGAAATATTTAACCGATGATAGCAAAATTATACATTTTTGGAAAGCTCTCAAATAGGGAAATCCAAAAATGCCGGTTAAATCAGGATAGGGTGCATATCAAAAAATATATACTTGTAAACTCTAATAAATATGAAATTTAAACGTTTGTGCTCATTTACTTCTCGATATAGTATATTTCAACATGTTTACCATTAACAACTATTATGTTCTGGTGGGTAATTGCATGAGGAACTTAAATATGCACAGTAAAATTATGATTGGGATAGGTATAAAATTATTATTGAGCTTAAATCAAAATATGAAAAAAAATCGATATTTTTGAACATTCTTAATCACAACATGTTACCATTAGGTCTTATTTAAATTCTAATAGCCTATTTGGATTTCTTGTGAGATTACCGTTCAGAAAATATATACTTTTTATGGGGTAGAACAAATAGTTATTGCGATATGCTAATTCGAATCTCAGATGTTGTAAAATGTAAAAATCTGGACATGCAACGGTAAGGGTGGCGAGTTCAAGACACACGGCCATAGTGAGTATCACTCCCTATTAAGGACCATTTTTATCACCGAATCACTAGGAGGGTTGTATATTTTGTTCTTTCCTTTCCACGTAGAGCATTGAACGTTCACCATTTATAATAAGTTTAGCTTAATGTTCAGTTAACCGATTTACCAGAGGGTATGGTAACCTGTCAACACTATTTAGCATTATTATGTTCATGCGAAAACCTAAAACTTATGTGGTACATACTTCAATCAAGTTATTAAAAATAAATTTATTACGGGAAAATAATAATGAACGTTGTGGTCAGCTCCGGAACTGTGGCCCGTTTTACCTGAAAGCGTTCAAAATTGACGGATGTGCGTTGCCATAGTAACGTTTACCTCTCAATTTGTGCAATTATTTTCGCTTTTCAACCATAAATATTTGCGTGCAACTTAGCATCTAACAATTAGTCCTTGCGGGAGCTAGTCGCGCTGTTTACCCAAACATCTCACGACACAGGTCGAAATTAAACCTTTTCCAGCCTGTTTACCACGATGAGAACACCATTTTATAGAATGTTTAGGAGTAAGTGTGGATATCTTTACGTCAAATATAAGCCATAGTATCCTGACTGGATCGACTGTGATGGGAGAACGTTCCTTTAAAAACGCAGCCCCGTTCCAAGGCCCGTCCTCCATTGAGATATCGAACTTATTCGTAATCCCAGCGTACTACTCATACGGGCTCCCGTCACTTGATACGCCGCCGTGTAGAATTGACAGCAGTGTATCACTAAATAGCATGCCCTCAAACAGAACGCACTCCCGAAGCAGACTGGTCATGTAGATTATTAAAGTGGGGTCTGGAGTCAAAACCCCTATAAACATGTAGGATGTCAATTTTAACAACTTTCCTAAAACTTGACCCATAAGTGTAATTATACCATAACTTTCAAAATCGACTTCAAATTTTGCTCTGGTTGCCATGGTAACCAGGGCCTCTGATTGGCTAAACACAAACACCGTTCTGAATGTGACTCATAAACGCTAACGTAGTATACTGGTATTTGGGTTGAAGCTTAACAATAACATTCCGCACAAAATCATGCAGCCGGACTTTTTATACCTTTGACATGGCAACTAGGGACCTTCCAATCAGGTAATTGTGCACGATAATTCAAATTTGGAAACGAATTTTAAAAATTGGGCTCCATGATTTTGTAGCTCTTTATAAGCTTGATATGTATACCAAATATTTTAAAAATCCAACATTTCGTTGTTGAGCTATAGCCAGAACGGTATCGCGCTTTTCCACGTTTCGAGATATCGGACTTTAAAAATCACATACCGTAGTGGGCGCTTTACATTAGTAAACAAACCTTCACATCCAGTTTTTTAATTTTAACATCTAGTTTGCAAAACTAATTTTTGTATTTTATAATCAAAGTTTTGCTAAGAGAAATGCAGTAAATTAAGTGATTTAGTATTTTGTATACCTTTGCCATGGCAAATCGTTAAATATAGCAGGTGAAAAAACAATAAAATACTTAAGAAATACACCAAAAGGAAATGTAATTTCAATATTCATATACCATTTTTGATAATAATTTCCCCAAAATTTAGTTAAATATCACTGCTGGAACAATATTACATGTTAATCTTATTCTTATAGGAAACAGCAATTTCGATACAAGTTCGCCTCACCGATATAACTTTGTTCAAACACAACATTAAAACGGAATGTTCGATTTCAGTCAAATAAAAAGCATTTGAAGCTAACATTCTACTGAATATTATGTTTGCAATATATTATATTGCCTTACCTAGCCAAAACACACATATTTCCCAACCCCAAATAAATTAAAAATGCCTTAAATAAGGGAATTGTATGACATCGGATTTATTATGGCGATTACGTCATGTGGCAAATATTGGTAGTGTGTTTGGTATCAATAGTAACAGTAGAATAGCATAAGGCGTTTACTATAACATTTTAAAAACCTGCCCGTTATAGTTAATGTTGTTACAAAAGTGCGTTTGGTTAATACAAGTACGCAGACAGTTAATGCACCGGAAAATTACTGATAATGACAAAACAAACATTATGCCACCAGTTCCATATTCAACTATACATTAGTGTGCATACAGGTAATGCATTGCTGTTTAGCATTACTTACTTTAAAAAACAGTGTGCCACAATTTATATATCCTTGCACATAAATGTATAGCTACTTTAATGTGAAGAGTGCATATCTGTATTCTAAATGAAGCTTCAATTCAATGATAAAATACAAATTTGAATATAAAGTACATTGACGATAACAATATCGTCACAATTTTACCATCAGTTATTTGTTTTTACTTATTCTTTAGATTGTTATTTGTATTATAACGTTTTCCAGTCGAGCTATAATTTCAGTCAAGTGCATGAATTGTTTTACCATGTATGGCTACTAAAATAGTCAATGATATTTACTTATAACATTATAAAGCTCCAAAGGGTATATTTGCCATTTTTAAAAAGCCCATTTCCCAGGATAATTTGCCACCTTAGATAGGCGTTCACAGCACGATTCTGACTTTTTACACATGGTCAAATTTGACCTTTTTGGTAAAAAGGATGGCCAAAATGACAAATGCAACGTTTCCACAAGTTAGGTCAATAAGAATAGTTAAAGAATCAGGACCTGACATTAGGACCCCTGTTTACATAGATATGGGATTCATAGGGTAGTATTGTGTTACATCAATGTGCGGGTCACCCCGCCCGTGGTTAAGCTGCTCATTACATCCTAAGCACAAACTGTTATAAGTCATCTTGATGTTTTCATTTTAGACCATGTTTAGCACGTAACCCTTACTGTATTGCTCAGATGCGAACTGGGTGTAGGGGCTAGCAACCCCTGCACCTGTAATCTTATTGCTACAAGTCTCAAAACCAAGCCTCGAAAAAAAAACCGGACGGATCAAAACGGAAACGACATAAGCATGCCCATCGACTACGAGAAACGGAATTGCGAATAATGGAGCAATAAAGAAACCATATATTGTCATTGTTGTTGAAACCTTCCTTGATGAGACTGTACCTGATGGACCTGATTGCATATCGATTCCAGGCTACTCCATGTGCTGTCGCAGAGACAGAAAGGCAACTTCTGGTGGTGGCATTGCTGTCTACTGTTTATAAGGGATAGCCATACACCACGACCTAGGAAATAATCCAAAATACTACGAACTCATCTGGTTCACAGTAGCTTTGAAATCCGAAAAGCTACTGATTGCCGCTGTTTATAGAACACCTAGTGATAGCAGTGATGGCATCGACTTCCTGGACTCAAACACTTTTCAAAAAATGAGCTGACGAATGGAAAGTGACCTTTGAGCCTACCAAATGCAAGACCATGGTAATCTCCAGGAAAAGATCCCCATCTGAACTTGGTATCTATTTTGGAGAGTGCAAACTACCATCTACAAAAGAACGGGATATCCTTGGCGTCATCATTGACAGCAAGCTGGCCTGGTCAAAGCACATCTCAGGCAACTAAAGCTGGTCAGAAGCTTAGCGCTCTACGCAAAGTTGCAAATAAACTGGAGGCCAAAGGTAGATCTACTGTCTACAAGTCGCAAGTCCGCAGCATTATGGAGTTTGCTTCACTAAGCTGGGCGAATGCTTCACCCACCATCCTAAGCCAGCTTGACAACATCCAAAAGAAGGCACTTATAATCATTGAAGTTAATAAAGCTACTGCTCGATCACAGCTCAAAATTGACAGCCTGCTTCACAGGCGACAGGTAGCAGCAGCTACGGTCTTTTACAAGATGCATACTACCAACTGCCCACAAGATCTAGCAGAGTTACTTCCCACACCATATGTCGAACGCCGTGCTACTCATTCGAGCGTATTAATGTCAGTCCATGCTCTGTCACTGCCGACAGCCAGAACTCGCTGCTTAGACAGAAGCTTCATTCACACTGCTGGTCCCTTATGGAATAGGCTTCTAGACGATATTGTTGGCAACATCTCGGCAGCTGGAATCCAGGCTTTCAAGTGCCGTGTGCACGGACATCTTCTCTCAAACTCTTTACTTGTCATAGCCTTCATACTCTTTCATGACACCCTTCATTCAAGTCCTTTCAACATCTGTCTGATACATAATAATGGCATGGTGGTCATGGGTTAAGTGTAGGTTAATGCTTGGTTGGGGAGATGGTGGATTGTCCTGTATGTAAAGCATGTAGCCAGCTGGGCTGGTGATACGGCCACACCCCAACAGGTGACAACAAGCAGCTCCTGGTAGATTTAGTTCCCAAGTTTGTTGTGATCGGTGAAGGTTCTCTTGATGCCCATCTGACCGCCAGATATTATTGTTTTTCTTTTAATTTATATTTTGATGTTGTTCTTTATGTTTGGGCTTTTATCTTATTTTGATGTCACTTTCATTGGCATATTTGGCCTCTGCCCATTTGTGTTGCTTGTTTTATGCATATTTTCTGAGTTGCAGTGAACCAATTGATTGGCCTTTCATAGCTCTCTTTCGAGAGTTACCAGTTTGATTTTTAATCACTCTGGTCATTAACCTTGTTAATGTCTGTTAGGCTATTGTTCACATTTGCGCTTTATATACAAAAAATATATATATAAATATAGCAATATTGTGATTTTCTACCCCAAATTGTCAAAATTGACATGTTCGGTTTTCAAAAAATGCCCAACATGTCATAAGGTCGGCCAGTAAAAATGATTTGTTATGCATTTAGGACAATCAAATCAATCTAGTTGCCAAAACAAATTTAATTCAAAATTACTATTGCTCGAAGAAACCAGAAAATACAACGGTTTTATTCTCTGGCTGAAAGTCACATTATTATCGTGCACTTCCACTTTAAGCGCCTTTACCGGAGCCTGGTGGTATAACTATGCGGGTTCCCTGCACCCTGGATCCCCGGGCCAACTCATCCATAGGTGCAGGTACAGGCTTCGCAATCCCCGGCCGTAAACGCCTCTTGACCACATTACATTGTCGCTCTGTTATGGCATAAGATTAATAACGATCAACACACTGTAGCTGAGACATACCGCATCGAACGCTGAATGCATTGTCGGGCTGCCATAGCTACGGCGCAATGGGGATCACGCTATGACATGCATGTGAAGTCCGGCGCAGCCGCTGTGGTGAGCAGATACACGTGTAGTTTGTGCCACTCAGCCAATATGTTATCATTCTAAGCGTGAAGCTGGCTTGATCGAATTTATTTGTGGATCTATTTTTCGTCATTCGTGAATATGCATGACTTTTATGCCAGAAAATCACTGTGTGTTGTCATAATTAGCGTTAACGTCATAGCTCATACTTAGACATCCAAAAATGTATTTTTTTAAAAGACAACGGTTCATAATGTGTATTGATCACACTATATCTTAATAGAATGACTCATACCATGATCACTTTCATTACTTACTGACAGACCCTCGTAGTACATGTATACACATGGAAAAAAAAGTATCGCACCACTGTTTTTTTGTTGAAAAGTGCAAATGTGGCCTCGAATTTTGCCACCATGGTGTGATATTAAGGATAATTTGTTTGCGTAAGCTGTCCTACAAAATGTTATGCAATAAAAGGGCCACATTTTTGTTTGTGACGTAATCGATGTTATGTTTTTCAAGGCCAAGGGGAAATGCATTTTTTTGTGCAAAAGCATGCATGAAACAAGTTTGGGTATAACGCGATATTGAATAGACTTTAAAAACTTAAAATAGTCATTATAATAGTTCTGTATTTGGCGCGAGATATGTTCTAGACGTGATACAGTGAATGTGTCCAAACATGCCATATTTTTGATAGTCATAACTTCAGCATATACGTTTTTGGTTTTATTATTTGACCTAGGGTAACACTTCCGCAATATTGCTTTTGTCATGTGAACTTATTTACATTTTGACCTATTTTGACCTTTGACCCCATAACCGTTGGGTGTACGAAAAAGGGAGTTTTTTCATGTTTGAGGACAATCGGGCAACTTTTGAAATTTGACCCCAGATGACCTTTGACCTTGGAAAACTTGAATGTGTTACCAAGGATTACAACTATAGAAATTAATCATCGGGCCTCTTAATGTTGCGTTATACCCAAACTTGTTTCATGCATTTTCAACTTGGCTTGAAAAACATTACATCGATTACGTCACAAACTCAAATGTGGCATTTTATTGCATAACATTTTGCTGGACAGCTTACGCAAACAAATGATCCTTAATATCACACCATGGTGGCAAAATTCGAAGCCCCATTTGAACTTTTCAACCAGCGGTGCGATACTTTTTATATAAGAATATAATTTGTAATAAAAGGAAATCAAGTGCGTGCTTTGCCAACACATACATTATGAGTATAATTTAAAACTTAACAGTGACAACGTGGTTACTATAAATAAGTTCCTTGTTTATAAGAAAGAAATGCCTCTTGATGAAATTTAATTTGGAATGGTTTGTTAGGTGTCGGGGTGTGTGTGTTTCTGAACAATAGCAACGTAAACGAGAAGATCAAATTCGTTAATTTTTCAAGGTGTTTCCGTTGGATATTAGAAACATACATTATAAGAGAAGTACGACAAACAATTAGGATATTATAGCAACAATGTAAAATGTCGTTGAGCACTTTCATATGAAACGTATCATTGCTCAGAATACAAAGGAAACCATATCATTGACTGATATGTTTTTCTTTGTATAGCGATAAGTTTTCCTTTGTGTACTGAGTTCAAAGTACTCATTCAAAAATATCTCATATATTTTATTTAAACATGAGCAGCTTCCAGTGAAAACAAAAACAAAACAAAATGTATATAATTTACAAGAAAGATAACTAATAAAGAACGTAATAAAGAAGGAGTTAAAATCAGCTCGTTTTCCACGGAAGCTAATAATCCCATGATTGAATTATTCAATATCCGGTGTCAATTTAGCCATTCTACTGTTGTCGTCATAAGGGTTAATGGACATTGGTGCAGTTCCCATAGTTACCAAGCCACTTGTTGTTGCCCCATTCATTGTTGTAAATAAATATAGTGCTAAAAATAAATCAAATAATTATATTGACGCAAACATTGGGCAAAACTGTTCATTTCAGGAGAAAGATCAATATAAGAAGATATATTAATGTGATAAATGTCTACATTTTTGGAAAGGAATTGATTCGGAGAATACATTTTTGGATCAAATTTCACTAAAAATGCTGACCAAAAAATCACTTTTATGGCTTTGAAATCGTAGCAAAATCAGTTTTTGGTAACAAATACCGAAATTGCATACCTCATCTCCGACTCATTTCCTTTCAAAAAATCAAAAATGTATACTTTTGTATACATCACATAAATAGTTCAAAAATCACAGCGCTTGATTAATGTCATGTTTTTGGGGGTTGACGACTGTATCATAACTGTATCTATTCAATCAGGGGATTCAGAATCAGATTGATGTGTTGTAAAATTAGTTCAGTCTTATTAATATTATTCCTACCAAGAAGCCCCTTTTAGCATGTAACATTCAGGAACTTATGCTCGAATCATACTAGCCGGTCGTTGGTCGCAACAGGTCGCGTTCCGTAGTACTCGCTAGCTCAAAAGTATCTCGGTGCGACCAAAAGTCGCACCGAGCTACTAAATCGCCGGTAGTCGAAGGTATTTCCCGAACACGCAGACGACAACTGTACAAACCTGGTAATTGCTGCTGATTGGTTATGCTAATTTCGAAGCAAAATAACCTCCCCCCCCCCCCCCCCCCTCCCCCCCCCCCCCCCCCCCCCCCCCCCCCCCCCCCCCCCCCCCCCCATTGGTTGAAAAAGTATGGTGTTCATTACGTCATGAGCGACCGATCTTTCGAGTTGAACTGAAGTCAACTGGTGGCGACTGGTCGTTTCCAGTCAAGCGATCTCTGGATCGATGTATCGGGGTTTTTTTATATGACGTAAAACTCGTCATAGGAGCGATTTAATCGTAAAGCGACCTTAGTATGTTTTCAGCATTAGAAGTGATGAACTCCCTGATTTGTTTGGCAGTGAGCTTTAATTAACATAACAACGGTAATAGTTTCTAGTTTCATACTGTTTGCAGATATCTCTCTGGACTCCTTTAAACTTAAATATTGCTATATTCCTTTATACAGATATCGTCAGAAAGTTCCTATTCGGTTGGTGCACAGTAAAAGCATCTGGCTGACATTTGTGAAACTTGATACATAGATATATATGAACTGTCAATTTAATGATACTCTAAACAAAATTGTGTTCAAATTGCATGGTTGTATGAAGGGAAGCAAGTCAAACAAAGGTTCTCTTCTCTCGTTTCCTGTCTTTGAAATTCACATTATTATGCATTTCCGCTGACAGAGCTCGTCACCGGAGTTTTATGAGTAGAGCGAGATAGATGCTGAAAAGAACTATTACTTTATGTTTCCATGAATAAAATGAAAACATTGTGATACATGTTACCTTTATAAACGCTTTTATCTAATATACGAATATAATTTGTAATAAAGGCAATCGGCAAAGTGTTTGGTCGATATACCTTTTGGGTATAATTGAAAATTTCACATTATGTGGACTACAATATTCAAATTTACAAGAAAGAAATTGCGCAACATGGAATGTAATTTATGAAGTGTATGTGTGTAACAAATTCTTTGGATTAACAATGGCAGCGTAAACTAGTTAATGCACTTAATTTTATTATTAGGGGTTTTCCCCTTTAACAATAGAAGCATAAAATGCCAAGGTATATACACTAATATAGCATAGCGGAAATGGCAAATATCGTTGAAATTGTTGGGCATAGCAGTCCAACGCTAATATTTAGTCCGGAAATTATGTATGCAGTATGTAATATCAACGCATACAAAGTATATTGAATAGACTCGTGTGACATTTTCCGGGACATTTTCATTGTCCTTACTGGCATAATAGGGTCGTTATCATCATTGCCTTAATATCATTCGATTGTACAATTGGAATACATATCAATGTCACATTGATGTGCACTTTTCCCGCTGATAACGTTCAGCTGGAGCATAATAGTTATGTGAAGAGCGAGATAGATGGTAAAAAGAACCATCACTTTGAATGAAAGGAAGGTTCCTGACCAGGTGCTTTAATGTTAGCCAATTTAAAATAAATAATCAGAGGCAGGGTATCAAGGCGCTATAACAAATTTATTGTTGAATATTCAAATAAGAAACGTTTACTCAACGTTGAGTAACTATGCAACAGTTGAGTAAAAAATGCCCAATATGTTCAACAGTTAAGTAAAAATGCCCAATATGTTCAACAGTTGAGTAAAATGTTGGGCCCTAGCAGGGAAAACTTGCACACAGCGCACACAGATGCAGCGCATGGGTGGTAAATTGCTAAATCGAGAGAAATGGGTTCTGACCACGCTCTATTTCCATATTATTTGTATTTCGAAAAATTGATATGAGTTTGGTCCCACAATGTCACCAATTAAGGTCACTTTACTTCAATATGCCTACATTCAAGCAGTTATGTTTCCTAGTTTGTATGTTATAAGCTCTCCCCTTATTGGACGAGGTTTGTTGGGACACGCTGTAGAACGACGACGACTATGATATATACGCCATTTCATACCAATGTCCTTGTTCTCAGAGCCAGCTGATTTTCACCTCAACAAAATATAGTTGGTTAATTTATCTAAATGTTCGCCTTATAAGCACACACCCATGTGCCAGATGTTTATTTTGTTCATACCGTATATTATACAAATAAATGTTAAAATATTGTTAATATTGCTATCAATTCAATTATGTTTGCTTGTTTCATTGTCAAACCGGTCGGTCCCTGTAAACACACGACATATATTTCAACTACTTTGCACGCATTCCGCTCACGTGAACACTTTGCCGTTCTGTTTGAGGAAAATTGTACTTTAGGTCCAAGATTCTGGAATCGTCCAATACTGGAACACCCAGTATCGTTCGATACTGGTACAAAGTCAGTGTTCCAGTATCGGACGATACTGGACCACAGTTATGTACCAGTATCATTCAATACTGGGACAAATCCCTACTGGTAGCATATGCACCAGTATCGCCCGATACTGGAACATAAAAATATTCCAGTATCGCTCGATACTCGAATATAGTTGGGTGTTCCAGACCGATACTGGAACAGTAAAATCGTACCAGTATCGAGCGATACTGGCAACTTTAATGTTACAGTAGTGCACGATACCTGTATACCAGTATCTGAAACCTAAATTACACTTTTTCCGAGATTAATGAGAAATCATGCCAAAAGCCGTCACATCTGAGAACCCGGATGACCCACCCTCTACTCGAAATTGTTATCCTTTCCTCTGTAAGTTGTATAAGGCAAGGTTTCCATACCGATGTTGCGCCTCGTGCAATATTGGTATAATAGTCTTATATACACAAACAAGATCTCACAGACAACTCCACGCGCAACTGTCTACAAAGCGTTTTTAAAACCAGAAATATAAACTTCAATATAAGCTGACTTCATCAGAACTGATCCATCAATTTATCGCTATGGTCGAATGTCATAAAACTTACTATTATTTAAGTAAAAGTACTATTCTTAAACAAATACTTACCACAAGATGTGTGAAAATATAAGCCATAGCAATTGTTGAATAACTGAGATATGTTTTTCAGCATTACCAAGAACACATTTATGACAACCCACATACAACACATAAATAACTACATTTGTTGCCGCGTGCATGATGTTGTGGTCCGATATGAATACCACGCCTATCACTAATTAACTAAACTGGTGATATTTGTTCTATATTTGTGTGTTATATACACAGGTAGCTATCGATATTGGTATTCTTTTACTCGTACTGGCCATAACTCCCATCATTACATACCTATCGTACAAGACAACCAAGGACATACAAATGTACGCCATTGGACTCTGCGGAATGACCGAATCACTCAAAGCGGAGAAGAAAAGAAGCGACTCTTTGCTTTTTAGGATGCTCCCAAGGGCAGTTGCAAACCGCTTACGAAAGAATGAGAAAGTACATCCTGAGAGCTTTGACTCCGTGACGATATTCTTTAGTGATGTGGTCGGGTTTACGGCATTGTCTTCGAGAAGTACTCCGATGCAGGTGAGTTGTATATTTTCCCATTGCTTTAAGTCAGGTCAAAATACGAATTGAGCCCAAACAAATTGCTACGAAAGGTTTTTCAACTGAGTTTAGCTCTATTTGACATTCAATAATAACCAAATAAATATCTAAGAAAATCTGACCACTGGAAAGTGGTTACTTTTTGTAGCAATTTTGGGAAGTTGAGACGTTTCTCGTCACAAATTGTCAAAAAATGTCCTATTTCACCCCTTATCTCCCGAAATATGATCAATTCAGTAACAACGGTGTGAATCTCACTTTGGCCACTTTTGGATAAGAAATGGATTTTCGACTGAAAAACTGTCGTTTTGACTTCAATGATGATTTATAGGATACATCAATGTTTTGTGTAAAATACATCTAAAATTGTGACGCTGCTAGCGTTTAATCAGTGTTATTTAGAATGTAATGTCTTAATTTAACTTAATCAAGCGTATCAAGCTTGAATATGGTAGCGTGAAGTAAGCTTATTTTGGCATACATTTTCCTGCGTTGCGGTATCAACTGAACTGCCTGTTTCTTGAAGAAATATGCACAAAGAAACACCGGATTAAACTATTCGGTCAACTAAGGTTTGTATATTTGTTACCCGGTTGCTTTATTTGTCAATCCTCAATCATTTATAACATTAACAGACGATCTTTTTTCATTGACTCGGTGCAACTTTACGCAGTTCTGTTCCAAAAACAAGTACGCCATAAAGAGGCAGAATTCCGCTCCCGAATCGCTCAAGCGGTGAGCACATGTAGTTCAGCCTCTGATTGGCTACGAGTCTCGTGCTGAGTAGGTATAGTCACGGGCAACATTTAAAACTTTTATCCGGCACCACTTTGTCGACCATTAGGGATCTGCAATATGCATACACTTACTCACACAAATATTCTGTGGTTTTCATGGATAATGAAAATATGTGTTTCTGCTCAAATTGAACTAATTTTTAACAAGTACCAGTTAGATTGTTATTGAGTTTATTGATTATGTTCAATTATACACTGAATGACGATGCTAATAAAACAGTTCTCTACACATGAAAAATGGTTAAAACTGAATTTGATGTGCCTGAGTAGATTAGCCATAATTTGATTTTAACGAAAGCTTCAAAATGGATAGAAAAAAGAAATCTTATACATTACAATTATTACTTTTTACGTACATTTGTTAATATTGTTCATGGCCTAAAAATCATGTTTCTGTTGGGACACCTTTTTTGTACACGCCCTGCATTTAGATTACCGACCATGTCACAAGGTATAAAGGCTTCCCAAAATTGACCAAATTAAAATCTTTCTTGGAATTTTAGTAGTGTTGAGCATTGTTTTTAATAATCATATTTAGTTTGGTAAATAATCGAGTTTCGCGAACTTTGAGATTATTTACATTTAATTGTTGATTTTTTTTAAATGTTGAATATACATTGGTTAACGTTCGTTATTTTTATATGGTTTCTTAATCTCAAATCACCAAATGAGTTTCCCTATACGTGTATTGCTATTGTTTAGAAACGCTCATAAACTAGCTAGATTTTCCTTAAGTCCATGATAATTAGGTATATTATTACAAAAAGGAATGGTAACTTTGAGGCTTACGCTAAGTTATCAGTTCAAATTTCATAATTCGTGTTCTGTCCACATTTTGATTGACTAATTTGTGTTGTCTTCTTTATTAATTGTGAACAAGGACAAATTAATGTATATTGATAGAACATAAATCAACAGTTGGATAAATATTCGTTTACAACTTCAGTATGCGTTGTATAGTTGTTTCGCAGTGTGAGGTGGCTATACGTGTCGTTCTTGAAGCTAGTATCTAATAATTATGTAAATAGCAAAATAAAAAATAATGGCTTATGCCAATTTAGCATCAATCAGAGACATAGATAGGAATAATAACAATGCTTTTGCTTCTTTTAAGAAGCACAGCATGCTGACATTTTATCGTTAAATTATAAGCTATATGAAGTTGGGTTTTCAAGCATAAGAAAGCCAAATGATAAATATCGATGTGTTTTCGTGTACTTGACACTACAGGTTGTAACATTCTTGAATGGTCTTTATCAGCTGTTCGATGGAAGAATAGAACTATACGATGTGTATAAAGTAGAAACTATAGGCGATGCCTACATGCTGGTGAGTGGTTTACCGGTACGCAATGGCAAAAGACATGCCGCAGAGGTAAGGCCACGTTGGGCAACTGTAGATAAAGGAAGACCCCACCCCCTCCCCACCCCTTCTCCGTGAAATAATGGGGCAAGAAGTGTCAAGGTATCAGCTAACGGCGGTCCCGTATTATTTCTTCTAAAATATCTCATGGAGTTACATAATTCAAGTAATGATCTGGACTTCTAAAGCCATGAACAAATTCTCATTTCACATAAAAGGTCAATATGTTAATTAATTTCATTTCACGTTGAGATTTAACCTGCTGTTTTAGGTGAAGATTGTAATTGGATTGGCATTTATTATATTTCATATAAGCACGAATAAGCTTAAACTCTGAGCAGATAATAAGTCCCGTGCTGGTCTTTGTTATATCATGATAGGCTTGATTTCAACCATGTGATAGTTTTTACTATCATTGTGGCTGGAAAAGAATAATGTGATATCATGATATAAAACAAATATTGAATGCCGTTTGCTTGTGCAATAGTAAAACTATGTCACTCGCTTCAATTTGGATTATTCCATTACACTCGGCTTCGCCTCGTGCAATGGAAAAATCCAAATTTGACCTCGTGATATAGTTTGTACTATCACACTCTCGGGCATTCAATATTTGTATACTATTAAATTAACTTAATTGTACACTTAACTCATTGCATCTTTGTAGGTGGCATCTTTATCGATAGATCTCATGGAACATGTTCGTCATTTTAACATACCACATTTACCCGAAGAGACGCTTAAGATTCGTATAGGATTGCATACAGGTAATTGGTTTATCCTTAGTGTACAGCACGGAATTAACCTAGCACAAAATCCTCTATTGAATTTAATTCCGTAATGGAGTCTTTACACTAGTCTTACGTATGAATGTCTTACACCAAGTAATGCATCAGACAGTAGTATTGAAATCCTTCGTAAAACTGCCGTACCGTCGTCATTATTAATATAATCCATATAAAAGTATCAATTTGTTTGAAGGGAAGGCTTCAATAAATCTTACCATAAACCTGAAAATCATAAAAAAAACTCATTTTTGACCTAATTACGGTTTGGTCAAGATAACAAAAATATATTTTATCAAAATTTGTCGTTCATTATAATCTTAATACAATTCCCTAGGAAGGACCTTTTTATTTATTTATTTATATCGGACCTACTTTTTGAATTATTGACCTAATAAGGCCATCAAATCACTTTCTGAATTCCAAAAACGTAAATAATCACATTTTTGGCACTTTTTGTTCAAAATTTTAAAAACCAAACATATTTATGTCAACACAAAAAAATTCTTCCTAGGGATGTGTCTTTGGATAATCTTAGTGCAATTTCAGAATTGTTTACCAAAACTGTGTTTTTTTACTTTTGCAGCAAATTTTTAGCCAAAAAAGTGTTTTTTCTTTTTTAGTCAAAAATTTAGAAATCAGCATTTAAGTGAAATTTATTTTAAAAAAATGGATTCTCCGACTCATTTCCTTTCCAATACAAAATAATGTACATCACATTAATAGTTCAAAAGTTATAGCGCTTGATAAATTTCATGTTTTTAGGGTTAAAAATAGTTCATGTTTTTATAGGCAGCAATGACCTAACGTAAGTGACTTTTACGTACTTACGATGGGTGCCAAAGTAATAGTTTGCGTCACCATACAAGCACCCACGAATATTGAAATGATATCTATAGGCAAATATCTCGATATAAGTGATGGACAAATTTGCATTGGTCTGAGTTCAATTCTCGTTGTTGCTTATACGTATCATGCGTATGGTAATGCAAAATATTACCTAAGTGTACATGTATAATAGTAAAAGAAGTAGATATACGTAATATACGTAATATTCTATTGGGTAAAAACACTCATATAAATCGTCAATTAAAAATGGGGGGGCGGGGTTGTACTCTCACCGTTTACACTTATTTGAGCCATTAAGTTAACACACCCGGGGTAGAGTCACTTGTCAAGTTTAGGATATGGAGTGGCAACCCGAAACAACTATCAGATCAACTTTCATTTTCAGTTCTAAAATGTATATTTAGTTTTAAATTTCAAATGAATAATTTGAGAAAAGAGTGTTTCACGAACTACATTTTAAAACATACCATTGTTGGAAAGAGCTGCATATATTCTGAATTCTGATGATATAATTACATTTAGAATAACATTGAAGTGGGTCACATTTGAAATGTCACCATTAACCCGACACGATTCGACACAATTCATTAGTAATTAGGTCGTCACGGTTAATTTTAGATGTTACATACATACGTAGGCTATAACGTACACTAATATGTCATGATTTTAATATCGTTTAGTTGGTAGTTGTTCATATCATTATAAGCACCTGTCCTTACAAATTGCCAACCTAGTTTCAACATTGAAGCCCTTGGCTTTCGAGATCCTAGTGATTGATTTTTTCAGAACAAATAATATTAACTGATATTACAAGCTAATCAGACAAAGTGAGTAGGTTTCAGACAAAGTGAGTAGGTTTCCTGTAGACAAGGAGTGCTACACTGCCGTCTGGTTTGCGAACTATAAGGGTGTCCGGGAAAGTCATTTTTCCCACCTGCTCTATCTCGTATATGTTAACTTTAATCAACCCGTGTCATTAATTGACGCTATTGCGGGATCAGTGAGCTGTCACTGTTTGGAAAAATCTATGTTTACAGTCATTCAATCTTATATAGGTTTACAGTCCCAAAAGTCTAGAAATCAAAATATGTAAAGAAGTTGTTTAGGAAGAAGTTGGTACCACTATGACTTTGCCCCTACACATCCAGCACTTGGCCCACAACAGTCAGTTCAAATTTGGAATTATCTCCATACAATTGTCTTATTATGTTTCTTGGATCCCTGAAGAAACTATTCTCTAATTGTCATATCCAATTAAATCGTGTAAACTCTTCAGTTTCAAAATGTAATTTTTGGATCCGTTATGCGAAGATATTCAGTTTTTATTTATGTAATTTATATGATTATAACACCGGTACAATATATTCTAATTTAGATTATTTTAATCTAAAGTCTTTCTGGTTACAACATTTCGAAGACATCCCTCCCCTTTACCTCCATCCAAAAAAAAAGTGATTTGAATAAATATTTTTTCTCAACAACTTTTTGTATTCATATTGTAGGTTCGTGTGTAGCTGGTGTGGTTGGATCCACTATGCCAAGATATTGTTTATTCGGAGACACCGTGAACACTGCATCGAGAATGGAATCCACTGGACTGCGTATGTATACTTAAATCCATTATCAGTTTAACTTATAGCAGCCAGGGTGGTATCCTACAGGTCCCACTACACCAAATCAGTTCCCTATTGCTTTGTGTGATTAAGATGTCAAGTTTCCCTCTTTAGAGCAAACTGGTTCATTCCAAGCATTGTTTTCATTGAAGATCAAAATGTTTTATGCTTAAAAACAATCATTTTGTGGGGGTAACAACCAGCATTTTTCTCCGCTACAGGCCAATGATATCTATCTAAAGTACGACAGGCTGCCTATATCTTAAGATCTTGGATTTTAGATATAAATTGGTGGAAACCGTAAAATCGGGTAAAATTATACAATTCAAGAAAAAGCTAGAGATGGTGGGCCTAATGAGGAGGAAATACCCTACAAATGCCAAAATATGAAACATTTAGGTATATTTACAGCACCTTTTACCTTTTCTAGGATGTAATATTAAGACTTATCTTGATTACAAACACTGCCGGGTATTGCTCTAATGCAAAATAATATTTGATGGTGTGCACTTAACTTGGAATCGAGTGATGCACTTTTGCGGTAATTGCAAACTGCACTTAGTAATGCGTGTTACAGATAATCAAAATCAAAATTGCGATACATTGCAATGCGACATCGATTCTTAACATCTTAATTGATTGGGCACTTACTACATCAATATAGATAGATTCCCGGGAGAAATGCTCCCCAGTTCCTGACCCAACCTTTCCGCTCATAATTCGTCTCTATAGTATAGGCCAAATTTTGTTTTTTGTATTGGCGTAAATGTGACACAACAAAAAAAACCTGAAAATTACTCCAAAATATTCATTTGAACCCTTATGTTGTTCGAAGCACATGCAAAGGTTCAGGAAAAAAATGTTACAACATATGGCAATTGTTTGCTATGAACAAAGATCTGCTTTCCTTCCTTCCAAAATGGTAACACGTGTTACCAGAGCAACACTTTTTGGAAAATATTTCCTATTAATGATTTGGTTTTGATTGATTCCACTTATAATTTTAATCCTACTAGTAAGGTCTTTATTCAAAAAATAGTAAACAATTAAATAAATTCATTACCACCACTCCACAATAAGCCATCAAAATGTCGTAACGCGTGTTACCAAACTCGTACTCAGGAAAACGTGCTAAAACCTCACCTAGTTTAAGTGTTATTTATTACTTTTTATGGTTAATATGTTTGTTAAATTGTCAAAGTCAAGGTAAATGTTAATTTCGAAATGAAATAAAAAATCAAAAGCTTGTAAAATATGGCTGGACGAAGTGTAACGCGTGTTACCGTAACACGTGTTACCGTAACACGTGTTACCGACTATTTTGCAATTTACAAATAATGGAGAACTTTAATCATTGTTATTATTCTATTATTATGAACCATAGGCAGGTACTTTCTTACAATTTATTATAGATTGGTTAGTTTTAGTACAAAAGCAAAACAAAGTTGGGACTTTTTAGTGCGTCTTTTCATGTAACGCATGTTACCAATATTAGCAGCGGTCTCACATTAACACAAGCTGATATTTCATGTTGGTTTTAGAATGGGGATCTTGCCTTGGGTCTTACAATAAAAAAAACATGGAAACCTCATTCAATTTTTTTTTCAGTTATAAAGTAGAGAATAAAGAATGGCGCGCTAAAACGTAACGCGTGTTACCGTGGAATCGCTCATTTTTACAATTCAAAATTTAAAAAAATAAAGAATCCCGCCCGCCCTACCTTAATTTTCAATGGCATGTAACGTCAATACAACAATTTTATTTGTTTGCCTCATAAGTAGTCCTACTAGTAAGCTTTTACTGACTCATTACGGTTCCGTTCCCTTTATATTCTGAGATTTTTTTTTTTGACCACGGATATGCCCTGGTATCCGGGGTAATATATCATGACTTTCTTTGGCTGATTTATTGCACCACGCCTGTGTATTTTCTAGCCCGGCTACTAGGATCGCTGGTCAAGCACTGCTCGGCCTCTCCGCGCCAGGGGTGGTGTCCTGGTTTTGTCCATAGTGCAAACACTTTGTACTACTTTAGAATCGTAATAATTAGAGTGTTGCTGTTTTTTCTTGTGTTAATGTTCATGTATCGTTTGCTGGTCGAACGAGCGAATTCCATAGGATATTACCGAAATTAGCTAAAAGTATTCTGACAGAAAATGTTCAAAGTGTACTCATACGCAAGTTTATTTAGATTCAATTAAATTAGATACTTTTCTGGGTGGAAAGAACCCAAAGTATTACTTTTGAAAGTTGTTGTGTTGAGAAATTCACACTTTAACTTCAATTTGTCATTGGAATTAGTACTATTTCAAATTTGGTTAAAGTCAAATGTTCAAAATTCGAAAAAGGCACAATATATTATCCCTGGATCTAAAACGTTGCCCAATGTGGCTGAAAGTCACCGCGTGTATCAATTCATGTAGCTAAATTGTAGACAGCCTGCCTCAGGGTCGTCCCAGCGTGCGGTCAATGTGTTGAGTTGAACAATTCTTGGGTGGAATATTTTAGCCCAACACGCGACTTTTCAATGTTCTTGCGTTAAGAAACTCAATATTTTAACTTGAATTTGTTTAAAAACTAGTGTAATGTCAAGTTTTGTCAAATATAAAGTTCAATTTTAAAAAACAAACAATTAAATAGCAGATTTTAGTTTAAAATGTAGCCCAATGGGGCTAAATACTGACATACTATAGCGGGAGTGTTGCAGCTTGGTTACAGGAGTGCCTTTTCGGGTCGTCTAGGCAGTTGGTCGAGAGTGAATCACCCCCATTCACACCATGTTCACACATGTTCGCACACAAATACTAGCGTGATAGCCAATTCAATATGTCAGCCCCTGTCAGACCATGGTCAGACAATATCTGAAAATCTGACAATGTGCACACAATCGCTGTTTCAACTTACTGTCAGTCCGTGTTAACAATCCAAGTGCTATTTGTATATGTAATTACGCTAATTACGCTAATTACCTTAAATCCATTGAAATCCATGCCAGCAAATTGTGGATTGAAACAGTGAGTGATGACATCTAGGCTTATATATAATTTAAAAAAATTACCCCCTCTCACCTATTTCTTCTTGTAGATATACATTTCTGATCATGAATCGTAAATATTTCTGGGTTAAGAGCGATACGATTCCTAATTATTTCAAAATCATGGTTTGAAGAGTAAATATAAACTGTCCTGGATATCCACAACAGCTTATTTTCAACGACTCGCGAGTCCGAGTATCCTTTTCAAATCAGTCTTGTAGGATTAATAAGTGCGTGCTATGAATTGGCATTATTGTTATTATTAGTTATTATTAATGCATGAGGGAATACAATACCATGAATATAATAAGGAATAATGTAAGATGAAAATTGATATGTTGACAAATTCCCAACGTTCAAAGCAGATTTCCTTATGATTTGATAAACGTGGTAAATTTCTATGATGCCACAGACAAAACCTGTCTTGTTGTGCAAACCAGCCATACGCATTGGAGCTAGCTCCTTTGCTGTGGCTGGCACAACACCATGGAATAACACTTCATACAATTTAAGATCCAGCAACAGTATCATAACCTTCAAGCGTAATCTCAAGACTCATTTGTTTAGCAACTGATTTTCTGTACATGCTTTCTCATTCTTTCCATTCACTTGTGTATGCCTAGGGTACATGGTATTGTTTATATGTTGTATTTTTGTTAAGCGCTGTGATCATTTTTGGAACAGCGCTATTAAGCCCCGTTATTATAATTATGTTTTTTACGGAAAATACGGTCAAGTCAATATAAGTCAAGGAAACTCTTTCCTGATAAGTCAAACATCATTATAAGAGAGAAGAAAATAAGTGTAACAAATTGATAAAAAGATCACGTATTATAAGTATGCCTTTATATCAGTCAGAAGAATTGATAACTCGACCACGTAAGAAAATCATGGGCACATGTGTCACTTTTTCTTCTCCACTTAGAGGAAGTAAAAAAGATGAATATTGCATGCGCCCTCATAAATGTATAACATTGGTAAATTCATCTGTTTACCATTTTTATTTGTTCTACAGCCGAAAAGTGCCACATAAGTCCGCAATGCAAATCAGCCCTTGATAGCCTAGGAAACTATGTAACGGAACCAAGGGGAGCCGTGGAGGTTAAGGTATGGTATCAGTGGCTATATTACCAATTTAAAACAACCTGTTGAAGGCGTAGTTGGGGATTCTGTATGCTGGTTCCCTGCACCTACGGGGGGTGGGGTACCGCGCCATTTTGTCCCGAAGCAATGGTTATGACGTCATATTTCTGTCGATTTTCAGAACTCTTGTATTGGATTTACGTGCAAAAAATATGCCCTTGGCATCATACTTTCCCAGGTGTGTAGTTCATTTTAAATTTCAGCTGTTCTAAAATGGATTGTTTTCTAAACAATTCGAGAAAGAAAATCGAACTACACACCTCAGAATTGCCAAAAAAATGCTTTAAACAAGTCCTCTTTTTGTGCCTTTGAACAGAGTGTCTGTCGGGAATGTAGAATTACACATTAACCATGTGACCCATGACCCCGGTCCAATTAATAAAATTAGATATTAATACATTATTCGCCAACATTTTGTTAAATTAGCACGGTTGGTGTAGTGGACAGAACGTTGACATGAGGAGCGAAAGGTTGTGAGTTCGAGCCCCATTATGATCACTTTTGTTTTATATGCGGGGTCTTGCTGCTGGATTTGTTTGTCCTACCGGCATCATCTGTATGCGTGCCCACACGGACAGCGCTGCTGGTGTTGACCGTATTATGACGCCATTTTTTGTGTTAAAATGTCAAAGTCTTTTACCGTTCTTTCAAAAATAGGGAATATAATCACATTACAAACACATTTTGTGCGAGAGAAACACACACATTTGGCAAAAATGGCACAATAAAAATCCGTTCGTTATAAATAAATGGATATGTTTAAATAATAAAACTATCACAATTATACTCGTGGATCTCTGTGGCGTGCATAGGTTGGCCATGTCGTTGCCAATCGGCAATCACGGGTTCGACTTTCAAATATTCCTTGTTATCCTTTTATTTTTCTATTTTTTATACTTGATGGTGGATTAATGTAACATCATTGTTATGTCAATTTTCATTAATTATAAAGGCCGCCCATGCGTTTATAGTTTTCTTTTTATTTATTTATCTATCATAAATTTATCTCTTGATTTATATAACTTGTAATTTTGTATCTAAATAATTGAAATGCGTAAACAATTATATTATTGCTCGATAAATAAGTTATTTAACTTGAGTTCAGTTTGATTAGTGATAGCAACACTTGTTGTAAATCCATTTTACCAGTGTGCCCATAATTGTATATTATTAGCCTAGCTATAACCAGGGAGGTGTCAATTTGACACCTCCCTGCTATAACAAGTTAAAAGTGAATGTACAGTCATCACAATAAGTAACTGACTAGGTAATAAACATGCTGATAACTCTTAAAGTATAATTCCTACATAAACATATTAAATTATAAACATGTTGAGAAATGTCTCTTCTTGAATTTGAGATATTACACGCTAAGAATGGTTGATTAATTAATGAGACAGTTACGATCCCAGACGTTAGGGCAAGTCTGATTTTAACTTTAACATTTTCTTTTCAACACGGGGAAAGTATGACAGGTAAAGCGTGTGTGCCGTATTGATCAACCGTAACAATACCACCGGCCGACTATACAACAACCAGGCCATCGACGGGTGAATTGGCACTACCACTTACCAGTAATCAATAATTTGCCGGTCTGAGTCCCCGTGTTGAAAATGAAAATGTGAAAATGAAAACCAGGCTTGACAGTACATTTGGGATTGTAAGTTCTTTAATAATCAGCCATTCTTAGCGTGTAATATCTCAAATTCAAGAAGAGAAATTTCTCAACATGTTTATAATTTAAAGGTATATGACCCGATCACTTTTTTGGGGCTATGATTTTTTTTCACATCAAGATATGTTGGTATCAGAAGAATCCCCATATTTTTCTCATTATGTCTGTAAAATATTAGGGGCCAGAAATGTTTCATTTGGAAATAATATGCTAAAATGTGAAGGATTACTGCCAAAGGTGGTTAACCACCAACCAGTCTGTGTACTACTCAATGGGGCACATGTCTTTTGACCTTGCGCTTCTAAAAATAGAACCATTGGAGTTATGCAACTCAAACTTTTAAATGCAACAATTTTAAGGATGACCTTTCATGTAAAATAGAAAACATCAAGTTGAAAATCGGGTAATCTACCTTTAATATGTTTATGTAGGAGTTATACTTTTAGAGTTATCAGCACATTTATTACCTGGTCAGTTACTTATTGTGATGACTGTACATTCACTTTCAACTTGTTATAGCAGGGAGGTGTCAAATTGACACCTCCCTGGTTATAGCTAGGCTAATAATATACAATTATAAGCTAGTTTGCGATCGGGTTTGCGACATCTTTGATTTTAGGCTGGTAACACAATCCCACAGTGCATTTCGTTAAAACAGTGTAAATTATTTTTCAACGCAAAATATCGCAAAATGGCGCGGTACTCACCCCCCCCCCGCCCCCCCCCCTTCCCCCCCCCCCCCTCCCCCCCCCCCCCCCCCCCCCCCCCCACCTTGCACCCTGGATCCCCGGCCCAACTTATCCATAGGTGCGGGTACAGGCAACTCAATTGCCGGCCGTAACCGTAAGTTCAACACATTGCATTGTCGCTCTGTTATGGCATATGGTAAATAACGATCAACGCACTGTAGCTGAGACATCCCATCGAACGCTGAATGCATTGTCGCGATGGGCAACGCGCTATGACATGCGTGCATGTGCGTGTGAAGTACGGCGCTGTGGTTAGCGCAGATACACGTGTAGTTTGTGCCAATCAGCAAATTTGTTATCATTCTAAGCGTGACGCTGGCTTGATCGAATTTATTTGTGGATCCATTTTTTGTCAATCATGACTTTTATGCCAGCAAATCAGCTTTGAGTGGAAATCGGCGCGTACCTGCATCTATGGATAAGTTGTGTGGAGCCCATTGATGCAGGGAACCAGCATAGGGATTCTGGTGCTTCTTTCCAACGTTTAATTATCACCCGTTTGAGTCTACTTGCTGTTTAGGCAGTATAACTGTTAATATGCTCACAAACTGTCTTGAAAAGTATTTTACCAAATACACCCCATATTTCGGTCAGTTTAAACCAAGGACAAAGTCTGAAACAAAATCCCATCGATATTAAGTTTTTCCTATCGTGGTGCAAACATATTCTCTCTGAAATTGTGTACAATTACGTTAATTCCGCGATAAAATCAAGGCAGATATTCATGAAATGCTACAATAAAACGTGTCCTAAATCGTATTTATCAATTCTTAACAGCTCACAGTTTATTCTTGATCAAGTTAGAGACGAGTTGTTTATTTATGATTTGTATAAGTTGTGCCATTGTTTGGCCAGACATACAATGTCACGAACTCTTTTTAAAAAATCTTGTGGTATGACAGACATTTCATATATGCTGAAGGTCTGTGGGACGATTTTGTGCTCTTAATTCTTGACAGTGTTTAATATTATTGTATCATACATTTTTACATAAACTAAACAATCTACATTATAAACAGGTTTTTTTATTTTCATTAATACATGTACATCTTGTGGATTTTTTTAATTCGAAAAAGCAATATAAGAGAGCCAGCCGTAAAAAGTTTTAACCAAAACAGCGAAATGCTCATTGAGTATCACAGTAACGGTTTTTATCTATCAATTTGTCTTATACACTACAGGGAAAAGGCGAAATCACAACATATTGGTTACTTGGTCATGTAGGACATGATGATCGAATCGAGACTATTAATCACCGTTATATGAGTCCAACTCTAACTCAAATATTAGACCCACATTCTGTAATGACTATCGCCACACCATCGTCCTTCCTTTTTGAAAGCTGAAAAGAACGACTACTTTTAATTGAGTATGTATTATATGCAATGAATATAACACATTAAGAGGATGGCAACTATTACAGCTCAACGTGTCAAAGGCGAATGTCTATATTAAGGAGACGACCATGAATTAGCTTGCAGCCTCATTCCTAATGCCCAAAACCAAATGTACCAAATTAACCATTTTGAACCCGTTGATATTTTCTGATGTCGGAGTGGTTTCCATTCATTCTGTGCACGGCAAACGACAACTGGCGAGGAGAATTTTTAAAATGTGTATGTCGTCATCAAGCTACCAGCCTGTCATCGATAGATAATCTACGTATCAACAATTTATTCAACCTGGTTGGTCGGGGGTGTATGAGCCTTGACATCTATATGTGACATCAGTTGTAGAAGGTCTGCTTGCTTGGAGCCCGATGCATTGAATCGAACACTCGGGAAAACCATACATAGTGTAAATTCTTACTTCGCAATAAGCAGAAAGCAAGTCATGCTATGATTTAAGTTATACATTGACATTAAAACGGTTCATGCTTCAACTGACTATTCCATTATTAGCAATGAATGTTTTCGTAAACCAGTTAGAACAGGTCTTCATCACGCACGCTATTATCCGTAATTTGCAGATTAACCATGTGCAAAACTATGGCCTAGTCCGTCTTCAGCGGGCGGCAGCTAGTTTGCATCTGGTATATATTTTAAGCATGTTGCTCAACACAAACAATAGCTTTTAACTGGGAATAGTGCATTAGTTCATTTCGATCTTTTTGACATTTGAACAGGGCATTTCCCTTCATGTATACCAAAATTTGAAATTTCATTAATACAATTTCACAATACTTATGTTCTCACTTCCTTAACACTTGTGGACCGGTGATTTGACCTTTCGACGGTAATAAATCTTCTAAGGATGTGGCTATTTCCCAATATGTGGTCCAATTAAAAGACTGCAACGGACATCATTATGCCTCAAGGGTATAAACAAACCTTCATAACCCTGAAAATGGACCACATAGTCAGCGATTGACAAAATCTTGGATGATTTATTACCGGCGAAATGTCAAAATCACCTGTCCAAAAGTGTTAAGGGATGGGAACATAAATCCGTTATAACATATGTTAATCCAACGTTGACCAATCTAGAATCAAATATCCAAAAGAGGCACCGTAGAGATATTAATTCCTTTTTTATGACTTTTTAAAATCCTACAGCTTTCTATACCTGTCTGAACTTACTCCCTGTATAACCTTCGATGTCTGATAGCATGCAGAAAATATTTAATATGATGTTTGGGAAAATTGTACTTTAGGTCCCAGATTCTGGACTGTACTAGTATCTTCCGATACTGGAACACCCAGTATCGTTTGATACTGGTACAAAGTCAGTGTTGCAGTATCGGACGATACTGGGACATATGAAATGTACCAGTATCGGGCGTTACTGGAACACAACTGTGTACCAGTATCGTTCAATACTGGACACATTACTACTGGTAGCATGTGTACCAGGATCGAATGATACTGGAACATAAAAAAGTTCCAGTATCGCTCGATACTGGAACAGAATTTAGTGTTCCAGTATCGACCAATACTGGAACAGTAAAATCGTACCAGTATCGAGCGATACTGGCAAATCTTATGTTCCAGTATTGTCCGATACTGGTACATTATATACCAGTATCTGTAACCTAAAGGACACTTTTTCCTGATGTTTTGACGAAGTACCATTTAACGAAAAACCTTTTGCCACATATTAGCAACTGTTCGAAGTATAACAATATCGGGTCAGTAATTTACTAGTTCTTTGACGTTTATATTTACTGGTGCTGGCCAGTGTGCTAGCAATAATACTCCAGACATATCTATATATGCCAGCAATTCCTAAATTCTACATTTGAACTGAAACAATGTTCGGTATCACGCTTTATCCATTGTCCATTATTTAGTTTTCTATACCCTGCAATTTCCTCAGTCACATGGAATATGGGTATGTAACACTAGAACCAAGATCCACATCTAGGATCTTTCAAACTTGATGTAAAGGCTAAAATTACTAGTAAAAGCGTCCATGTATTTATACATCAACAAGTTAATTGTTTTGAACCAACTATTTACTAAAAATTCATTTACTCACTGATTGATTTCGAAGGCAAGTTTTCTTGAATTGTTTGTATTATTTGTGTTGGAATAAACAATATGCTTGACAAAAACCAATATAATACTCACATATTAATATTTCATCCTCAAACATCGGAGGATTTCATCAGAATGGCAATGATCCACTTTGGCGCGAAGAAACATCATCTTCAGAGTTGCCAGTTGGTTTTACTTTTAGAAGTGGATCATAGACGTGACTGAGCATAAAAGTCCCCCCTCTCGGTTGAGTGTTCTGTCCCCTCTCTTTCTGATTTCCATTGCCTCGCGTACCTCTCTGGATCTCCTGTTGTGTTCTCGACCTAATATGGTGGCCTCATTCCAGTCTATTACATGATTTGCCCTAGCTACATGGTCCGAAATAGCTGATTTTGTCTGTTCCTGCTCTGATGCCTTTCTCTCAGATCTCGTGTATTTTTTGGTGTCTGCCTTCTTCGTCTCGGCTTGATGTTCTGCTAAGCGGACTCCGAAAAGACGAGTAGTCTCACCAAAATACGTCAGCTTGCAGTTTTTGCATGGGATTTTGTAAATACAGTTGCTGGTTTTGAGAGTGTCCCTCTTGTCCTTAGAGTGCACTAGAAGGCGTCTCAGAGTGTTGTGAGGCTTCATAGCAGTGTTGATGTTATACTTTTTTGTAAATCCTCTGGATTCTTTCTGTGATGCCTTGTACATATGGGACAACCACCATGCCTATCGTTTTGACTCCCTCGTTCTTCTTCCTCTCCTTGGGCTTGTTTTTCTTTACTTCCATTTGGCGTTTGACTTTGTTTATTGTCCATTCAGGGTATCCACATGTACCGAGAGCTTGGTGGATTCTGATGATGTTTCTTCCCGCCAAAGTGGATCATTGCCATTCTGATGAAATCCTCCGATGTATGAGGATGAAATATTAATATGTGAGTATTATATTGGTTTTGTCAAGCATATCGTTTACTTCAATGAAATTCAACAAACCTGATGAATCTTTTCACCGATATTTGTGTTGGGTTATGTATATTTTCCCCTGAATGAAATCAGTTTAGTTTCAGAATATATATATATGTATGTCCGAGTATATTGCACAGGTTTCTAGCTATTATTGTAAAATCATTGCTAACGACTCACTTACTGAAGTGTCATCCACATATATTGTGTTATTCATTAAGGGGTCGTAAGAAAGCTGTGTGTATGAATGAAATTGCATTCATACACACCCACCTCCCCAGGAAAGCTGGGGAAAGCTGTGATATGTATTGTATGTAACCGACCCCAAGTATTTATTGTATGTAACATTATAATAGGTAAGTTTATTATATTAGGGTTATTGTCATAAATCGACCACAACAACTACAACAACAAAATGTTATCAAACTGATTGAACTCCCACGCAATTCAATGACATGATGAATCAAGACTACGCAACTACGCGAGTATTAAAGGATCATGATAAAAAAAACCTTCTAAAGTTATAGGCCTTAGAATACAGTGACGGTGATAACCTCATAATGTGCCTAATCAAGGATCCAAATACCGGATCATCACTGAGCGTACTAAAACCATATACAGACAAATGTTTGTCTGTAGAGGGCTTTTTTGGTTAGCTAATTTCACACTGGAAACAAATACCAGTCAAGAGTGTCTGTCAGGTATAAGTGAGTTTTAACTAATTTGATTTAGAAAACAAACACCTGCAATGTGAATTTCTGCACAATCATATACTATTATTAGGGAACAGTTCTATTAATACTCGAAACCGTATCGAGACTCGATAATTTTATCGAGTACAAATGGAACTGTTCCCTTACGAATTTAATACAACTGTTCCATGATATTTATTTAATAGCACATTCTTGCTTTAAAGTGTACATAGTGCACCAGCTCATATTTGTGTAGAATAAGACTGCTTTGAAGTCCGTTTCGCTTTGTTACATGGATAACTATGTATAAGCCATAACATGAAACAAAGTTAACAAACGTGTATGGCAGGCCCAATGTCCAATAATTAGATAAACCTGAATTATCAGTCGAAAAACCTGGATTATCGATTGATAATCCAGGTGTATCGACCGATAATCCAGGTTTTTCAAGTAAAACTTGGATTGTCGATTGAAAAACCTGGATTATCCACATTTAAGTCAGTTTGTCGTTGATAAACCAAGATTATCTAATTATTTAACATTGAGCCTGCCATAAACGTGCAGTAAAAAACATTAAAAAAACCATACATTTAAGATGCTTAAGGACTGTCAAGTTATGACTCGCTGAGTCATGACACTGGGGTATATGTTTGCATCCTTTACCGGGCCCTTTGTGTTGATTTTTTTAAATAAAAAAATATAAAAGCAGATATGTATTATGGCTTAGTCTAATCAATACTTTAGGCTATCGATATTCGTTCTTGTGCGTCATTTTGAAATTGCCGTGTGTACAATAATTATACATTGGGCGATGCTGAAACATAATTATGTAACAGTATCGTTCAATACTGGGACAAATCTCGTTGGTATCATGTGTACCAGTATCGCTCGATGCTGGAACATAAAAACGTTCGTGTATCGCTCGAAAGGAACCCAATTTGGTGTTCAGGTATCGACCGATCGTATAAGTATCGACATGGCAACTTTTATATTCGAGTATCTGGGACCTAAAGTACACCCTTTCGCATGTTTTTATTTGTTATTAAAGAGTTCGCAATTGTAAATTTGGATTTGTATTGTCGTGTATGAATTAGGTCAATACATGCGTATGTGTTGTATCTTGAGAATTAGACAAATCAATGCACTTGCGCAAATGTTGATATGTTCACAATAGCACTCCCCCCCCCCCCTACGGGATCGTGCTAATATTTACATATCAACATCAGTGCACGTGCATTGATTTTTCCAATTTATGTAGAAATAACACACAGACATTTATTGGCCTATGATTCAAATGACAACAAAATTACTTTCACAAATATTCGTCGCCAAAACATTATACGTGCTTCTTTCAACCCCCTTTTTAAAGGGCCGCTCATACAATGATATTGAATTTAGTTGCAATAATTGTCGTTTTGGAATATCTATACATATTTAAGTTCAAAACACACGGATATGTGCTTGAAACGCAACACGCAACAACACTTCAAAACATGACTAAATTACAGAAGAGGTTGTCAAAAATTATAGTGTCAAGAATTTGAATTATTTGAATTAGTCACTAGTCAGTGAGGTTTCTCTTTTATACTGCATGTTACATGTCACATTAGTCGACGGAGCTGAGAGAGACTCTAATCGTAGTCTAACAATAAGATTTGCCGGAAAGAGTGTACTTTAGGTCCCAGATACTGGTATACCAGTATCGACAGTATCGGTCGATACTGGTACATGAATTTTGCCAGTATCGCTCCATACTGGAACAATTTACATGTTCCAGTATCGGTCGATCAAATTGTGTTCCAGTATCGACCTATACTGGAACGGTTTCATTGCAGTATCGATCGATACTGGAACAAATTAAATGTTCCAGTATCGCCCAATACTGGACCATTTTGTTCCAGTATCGCTCGATACTGGAACATGTAAATCTTTCCAGTATCGCTCGATACTGGAACACAATTTCATGTTCCAGTATCGCTCGATACTGGAACATGTAAATCGTTCCAGTATCGCTGCTATAAGGTTGTCCACACGCCGCGCGTTAGCCAACACTAACACATGTACAAACCGAACCTTGTTGTGACTTTTAATTATTTTTTTTTATCATTTATTTTATTCAGAAAATTACAGTACTCACTCTTAGACGAAAAAATCTTCGTCTTTTTTCTTCGTCTTTTTCTTCGTATTCATCCAAAAAAAAAATTAATTATTTTATTATTCCATATGATATATTAAATAGTTTCTGAATCGATTTTATAGGCCGTCCTTGATATTGATTAAAATATTGTGATTTTTGCATTGAAAAACAAACAAGTAGCTATGTCGTGACATTCCGATATGGAGTTTTTTGGCAAACATTTCAATGTTGGCCTACATGTATATTTCACTACACAAATATAAAACGGCATGTTGAGGCCATGTTTATAATGTCATTGTGACGTCAAGCGTAAGATGTTTGTTCTTGTCATGAATAACCGAACAAATAATAATACTGAAGTGTCTCAAACAACAGCTTCGACGGGTCCATCTAAAAAGGACAACCAGTTGCAGTCATTAAGAAACGGAAACACCGACACAAATCAACACTAGACACTAGCCAACGTATAGAATAAACCGCGCGAGAGAAGAGACGAACCTCCCAAAGATTCCCGTCGCTTAACACATCACAGGCAGTTTTGAATACCACAAAACGGCTCTTTTTAGAGTCACCCTATTTTCCAGAAAGAGAAAATAACCATCATGACCATACAAGCCATCTTCACCGATATTGTATTGGGCGATACTGGCACATTTTTAATGTTCTAGTATTGGGCGATACTGGCACATTTTTAATGTTCTAGTATTGGGCGATACTGGAACATTTTTCATGTACCAGTATCGGGCGATACTGGTACACATTCTACCAGTATCGACCGATACTAGAACAAAATAATGTACCAGTATCGATCGATACTGGTACATTATTTTGTTCCAGTATCTGGCAATACTGGAAATTTTAAACGTGCCAGTATCGAGCGATACTGGAACAAAATAATATACCAGTATCGAACGATACTGGGTGTTCTAATATTGGTCGATACTAGTACAGTCTAGTATCTGGGAGCTAAAGTACACTTTTTCCGATTTGCCCTTAAAGGTGGATGTTCTGATCACTTAAGCTTTTTTGCCAATCAACATATTTGGATTTCAGAAGAAACACCGTATTTTTCTCATTATTTCTGTAAATATCTTAGGCGCAAGATATGTGCCATTAATATATACATTGTAAGCCAAAATGCAGTGAATTACTGCCAAAGGTGGTTAATCACCTCGCCAGTTTGTGTACTACTCAATGGGCAGATGTCATGTCACCTTGTGCTTCTAAAATAAGAATCATTCAAGTTATGCAACTCAAACTTTGGAATACGAATATTTTAAGGATGACCCTTCATGTAGAATAGAAAACATAAAGTTGAAAATCAAGCCAGCAATCGGCACACCTACCTTTTAAGGAAATCCGTGCCAAGTAAATTTAGCGCTCAGATATGTAGCATTATTATTATAAATACAGACCGCTTCTGTGGCTCAAAGGTTTTTTTTAAAGTACCGCGCAAAGACAAAACCTGCTTTAGTAAGAAAATAATCACATGTATGGACGTCGCCATATCGATCAAAGCTATGACGAAAGACTTACGAGATGTCCGCATCTCGTTTCATGTATTGATATTATTTATTTATGCATTGAATTCCTGCATGATTACGTCCAGCGACATATTGCTGATGAGGCGGTTTTAGTTACGATGACATCACAATACAGGGTGTATCAAAAATAAAAGACAACATTTTTAATGACGGTGTAATACTTGTTATAATCATTGGACCATAACCAATTTAGTCTCAATGTAAATACACCATGTCATTTACTGGTTTGTACAATGGGATTTACAATATAACATGGTTTACGTTTCAATACGTTACAATAATTACATTGGGTTTAGACAAAATAACATGGTTTACGGTTCAATACGTTACACTAATTATAAACATAGAAAATAATCTATCAGTCAATAGTAAAGATTAGTTTAGTGATCTATTTAATTCTGGCACAAATCAATACTGGCTAAATAATCCACAAATCAGATGCATGGATATTCTGTTCAAATCAAAAAAGTTCTCGAACCTACTGTAGATGATCCATAACAACACGTGTCAAACAAATATTTTTTAACATTAATAGTTCGATTGCACATACATTTTCTTGCATACATAATTTATGTTTTTGACAACCTTAAATGTAGAGAAAATATTTACTGGTCTATATACATGTAAATCCCATTACCCGTAGACATCGGAAATTATATAAGCAGAGGAGACAAAATAAGATAAGAGCAATTCAGCTCCGTACCAAGACGATTTAATTTCGCAATTTTACACGACATGCATTACGCATAATCAAGGGTATTATGATACCTTATATATACTACATTGATAAATATTCATATTTTGGTCGTCCTACTAGACCAGTACAGTCAAGGTTAATTTTTTGTAAAGACTACAATATTATCCAAATAAAATGAGTGAATATGTGAATATACCTAAGGCCTAAACTTTTTAGAGAGACGCTCGTAAAGAGCTCCAATTTTTAAAAGATGGTCCTAACCTTGAATTATCAATGCTTTCTCTCAAAATCAATTTTATTAAATTTGTAAATGCGCCAATTGAAATACGACAATCCAATCTACCACCGATGAATTCCTCAAGTGATAATTTACAAAATAATTGATTTCCTGAATGGTAAATAAACTGCTCACAAAAAGTATCGAAACACTTAGAAATGATTCAATATATAACGGCTTGAAAAGGTATGCATTAATCGAAGCAAATAACCAAGTGCATAATTTTGTTCTGCGTATTTTGACACCTCGATCGTTGAGATACGATGTTGCGGAGCGGAGTTATGGTCATTTCAAAGATCGTGGGTCCAGTTTCAAAAGTGGCACTCATCCCTATTGAAAAGCACGAATCTGATCATTCTAAATAGTAATGCAAACCTCTTTCTATAGGATGATTGTCACTTTTGAAACTAGACCCACGACCATTGAAATGACAATAACTCCGCTCCGATCGAGATGTCAAAATACGCAGAACAAAATTATGCACTTGGATATTTGCTTCGATTAATGCATACCCTTTCGAGCCGTTATATATTGGACCATTTCTAAGTGTTTCGATACTTTTTGTGAGCAGTTTAGATTAAATAACTACTTGATGAGTAGAAACCAGTTGGCCTAATTGATAGATTACCAATTATACAATGAAGTAATAATTTACATTTGGCCTAATAATAAACTTTCATTTACCATTGATAAATATGTCTTATATTAAGATTCAATAATTGGGATTTAAATCCCTGTTTCTTCAAATTTTACTCCAAACAAGATGACAGTGAGGAAACTTGTCTAATCCCCCCCCCCCCCCCCCGGGGGTTCAGTAGATGACTCAAAAACAAATATCACTTTGACCGACTTACACATACTTACAAGGCAAAAAGAGAAAAAGAGCAGAGCGGATTCAAGATGTGACCTGAACACAACTAATCCAGCATCGGTTAAATGTATGCCATCATATTAACGATATGATATGTTTTATTTGACCAGTTCTATTTGACACCTCCCTGGTTTATTAGGGTCATGTGTTTTAAGCTCGCCTCCTTTCGCGTTACACACTTTTTTTGGCTTTCGCGACATGATTTTAACTTTACACATTTATATTTGCTTGTATACCCCCTGAGGTAGTAAAAGTATACATTTTCTGAAGGGAAATTGCATGAGGAAACCAAATATGCCATTAAAATTATAGTACAACCAAGAACTAAAATGGTATGATCGGGAAATGTTCGCGAAAATATAAGATTTGTTTATTTTCAATTTGAGATCCATATATGTTTTATACCCCTATCATTATTTACTTTACATATTTGAATTCCTCATGAAATTACCCACTAGATGATATATAATTGTCAAAGTTACTACGTCGGTATGGTAATTATACCGGCTAGTGAATATCTCCAATTTTTATTACTGGGTCGAGACCCATGTTATAATTTCAGTCGCAAATTCGTTTGACAGGAATCCGCCCGATATTACAATGCCCACGAATGCAATGGCTCTGGCTAAACACATGGGTACGGCCACCTATGAACTTGCGGTTAATTCGAGATTGGACCAATGCAGTCACAGACGCCTGCCAAGGCTTTGTGTTGGCCCGCCGCACGTCGTGTACCGAAATTTTAAGAAAATAAATAAAAATAGAGTAATTTGCAATTCGCCATTGTGGTGGATTGCCTGCACTAATCTTAATAAACTTAGGCTCATTTTGAAGGGGAGGTCCTATCCTTTCAAAATATAGTTTCCGTTTTAATAAAATTTAAAAGAAATCTCCACTATTTTGAGGCAATACAATGCAATAAAGATGCATTTTCAATTCGATCGAAAAATCGTCATTTTACCTATTTCAATTCGTCGTAGGAAAAACTTTGTGCACAAAAAATCTTCCTACAGTATTAAACATGTTTGAAACTATGTTTATTTGTAATAAATCTGTGGCTAACAGTCAAAGTTACGGCTTATATTCACCTAGTAATTTCAGAAAATCACGCAAAATGGAGATTGTTCCGATAGCGTCGAATAACCTAGTTAGAAATAACACGTGACTAAACAATGACACGTGACTAAACAATAGCACGTGACTCTGGCTCCGACTTTGACTGTACAAGAATTGCTCCTAAAAGGGAACATGGTATCGGGGTTATATAATTCATGTACTCATAAATGTTGTAATTTTCGTGTGATTAAATTTTCGCAGCATTTCAACAAATAAATGTTGTAATTTTCGTGTGATTAATTTTTCGCAGGATTAAATTTGCGGGCAATTACATTTTCGCGCAATAAGATGACATGCTCGGCAGGTTTTGGTGCCGGTGTCCTTTTTTGCGGCACTTTAGGCCATTGTTACCCTCCCTCTCATCAAAAAATTTCCTTCTTCAGTCTTTCATTTGATAAATCATATTTTTAGGAAATATTGACGACGCATATTTAATAAGGTGGGCTAAGTTTAACGTACACACAAGAGTAATTAGGGAATGTTCAGAAATACTTTGGGGCTGGGCAAAATGGGGGGGGGGGCAACAAAGTTTGAATTAGCCAAAACAATGATTGAATTTGCCAGAAGGTATACATTTTATATTAAAACGCGGACATTTTTGCGTGCATTGTTAAATTAATTATTTCGGATTCTCGTAGCGTTGGCCTTCGAATGGGGTGGGGGGGGGGGGGGGGGTATCGGGGTTTTAAATAATACATGTACTTCAACAAATATATGTTGTAATTTTCGTGTGATTACATTTTCGTGTGATTACATTTACGAGGATTTCAACAAATAAATGTTGTAATTTTCGTGTGATTAAAAGTGAGGTAAGGCGGTTTTTATTTTCATGTTTTACGAGATTAACTTGTAAACACGGCCGTTTTCATGCGCAATATATATTGTCAGCATCTTTCAGCAGCATCCGGAAAATTGTCAGCATACGAAATTGACTCGTAAACACGGCCATTTTCATGCGCAATATATATTGGTGGAGCCATTTTTTATGTTAAAGTTTATAAATGATTTGTAGCGATTGCTTTAAAAAGCCATTCTAGGCAATGAAGACTTGAAGACAATTAGCGGCTTGTTCAGAGATCAACTCGGTTATTATAGTTCAAGTGCGAATTTGAATATGAGCAACCATGTAGACGGGTAAGTTCAAATAAATAAATTAAATAAAAGGTGAATGTTCGTTAGAGATTACATTTGTTCAATGGAATGTTGAGATGGTTTAAAGCCATTAAATAGGCAATACAAATTAGCGGCTTGTTATCTAACAAATTCCGTAATCGGTCTCATCGATTGACGGCGGCCAGATTGTTCGGCACACCTTTGATGGAGACTGGAGTTGATCGGTATAGATTGTACAATTTGTAGTAAATATAAAAGACTATGGATTAAACTTGATACTTATAATACACACTCTGCTAGACCACGAATTCTGGCCGGGGGAGGGGGCACTCAATTGCCGTATGTGGGTAGTGGGTATAGTCAGATCAAAGATGTGACGCCTGTAATATTTCTCATAAAATCGAGCCGGGGAGGGGCACTTGAAAGTTGTATGGGCATTATATTTATTTATTTATTCGGACACACTTTTTCATAACAGTGGTATCCGCCACTCTCGGCGAATGCGTCCATTTATTAAATATTCCTTATATAATACACACCCTGAGAGCACCAATCTGGCCGGGGGCACTTAATTGACGTATATATGTGGGCACATTCCGTATCAGACCAAAGATCTGGTGGCCTGTAATATTTCGCATGAAATGAAAATGAAAAAAATGGGAATGAAGTTTGGAACTATATTTATCCATAAGTCATGCATCCATCCATCCATCCATCCATCCATCCATCCATCCATCCATCCATCCATCCATCCATCCATCCATCCATCCATCCATCCATCTATCCATCCATCCATCCATCTATCCATCTATTTATCCATACATTCATAGTGATTTATATGAAATAGTCCTGTAGCCTATTCTTTTATTTGTAAACATGTACGTAAACTGCAAACAGCTTACGCTTTACGCGCAGAGTGAAGTGTAACGGGGATGTTTGGTGCGGCACCCCCGGATTGGCAAAGATTACAAAAGAGCGGGAGGGTACCAAAGGTACCTGCTTTCGGACGACCAAACTAACTCTTTTAAAACCACTGATTGTAAAATGCTATAATAGAAGTTCACACTAGAAAATCTAAAATATATGTAGCATTCCAAAACGGAAAACCTTTTTTCAAATATTTAATAAATTAAATAAAATGAAAAGTAGGCTATGACCGGCAAACACTGTGTCGGGCGTGAACTTGTAAAATTCAATCATATTATCTCAATGAAAGATATAACCGTTTTATACCGTAAAAACTGTACTAGAAGTGTATTCATTTACTTCAAGTAATATATTAGATTTATTCCGTAAACACTTTTACAGAGCTTAAAATTATATTCAGAACTTAGAACATAAAAGAACGTTAAAAACATTCCCGTGGATGAATCAATGATTATCAGAACTTCCAAAACTGTTCCGTAAAAAGCCGTGTAGCTTTAACGTTGCATTTTTGAGAAAATTGTAGAGCAGTGAGTATATTCAATTCTTTGAATAAAGAGATGGGGAGTCGTGTTTTCATAAAATAGAACCACTTAAAAAGCTAACTTGCTTTTACCCCTAAAATCAAACGTAAAGAACATTTAATTAAATGAGAGAGAAAGTATGATTTTATTACTATCATATAATGGAAGCTTACTTGCTTACTTTTTAAAGTTAATTAACTAATTTATTTTTTAATTTATTATTCATAACTTTGAATCTATAGTTTATTAACATACTGACATTTCACAAAACTCTTTTTGGAAAGATAGGGTGGCCCTGAAAAGGGCCGTTGAAAACAGAGGTAGTGCTTCCTCTGTTCTTTGGTGGCTCTGAAAAGCGCCGTTGATAAAACCTCAAAGGCTTACTGCCTCTGGTCAACTGATCTCTGCCAGTTGTTTCGCCGGTTGAAACTCCGTTGGTTGTTGTAGCTAGGACGGCCGTCTTGCCGTCTCTTTTTTCCTTGGTGATGATCTTGGCTTGTCTGCTGGTTGGTTTGCTTTCTCTTCTTTGCTGGTTGGCGTCGTTGTTCCACTAGGGTCTTCCTCTTTTGGTTTATCTTCGTGCACTCATTCAAAAAATACTTCATTGCGTCCCTCTGTTCCTCTTCCGGTATGTTCCTCTTCATCTTTGCCTCTGCGGCCAGCCTGATGGTTGCAATCGCCTGTAGCGAGTCCGGGATCACGTACACCTCCACATCTGTCACCCATAGATCTATAAACTCGCGTTCTTGTGCTTTTTGTAAGGTTTCGGCTTGCGTCCGAGCCCTGGCTGAGAACTTACAGCCAGGAGCAAGGCCAGGGATACCCCGGTCAGCGCGCAATTCTTTTGGTACTTCTCGTGTACCCGCGAGCATTTCACGTAATTTTCTGCGCTTTTCTAGCAAAAGTGTGTGGGCAACGACACTGCGTTCCACTAAAACTAAATGGTCGCTAACCTCTGTCATACTGACTTTGGAAAGCTCTTGACCAATTTCACGCGGCGGTGTTTTACGCTGAGGCTGGCCTGGTTGGATCGGTGACGTGTCTGAAATCTGGCTAGGCTCTGCTGGGCTGCTTGAAGGAGGCTGCGAGGGTTATGTAGATGATGGTTGGTCTTGGACGAGGACCGCGAGACGACTTAGTGCTTAACTTGCTCATGGTGATGCTTGAGTGCAGAATGATCTGGTGATGGTGATGTAAATGGCAGACAAGACATATGCCAGTGTCCAGACTTCTACTGGGTAAGCAGACATGCACGGAACACATCGCATAAGTGGCATCCACCAATAGTCAACACGAGTGGCATAAACGATGGAAGTTACATACAAGACTATTCAGACTACTGTATAGATGGTGATGTAAATGGCGTACAAGACAAATAAGCCAGTGTCCAGACTTCTACTGGGTGAGCAGGGTGTGCATGGAACACATCGCATAAGTCGCATCTACCAATAGTCAACAGGAGTGGTATAAACGATGGCAGTGACATACAAGACTATTCAGACTACTGTTTAGATGGTGATGTAAGTGGCGTACAAGAGAAATATGCCAGTGTCCAGACTTCTACTGGGTGAGCAGGGTGTCCATGGAACACATCACATAGGTGGCATCTACCAATAGTCAACAGGAGTGACATACACCGATTGCAGTGACATACAAGACTATTCAGACTACTGTATAGATGGTGATGTAAATGAGGACAATACAAATACGCCAGTGTCCAGACTTCTACTGGGTGAGCAGGGTGTGCATGGAACACATCGCATAAGTGGCATCTGCCAATAGGCCTAGTCAACAGGAGTGGCATGCAATGATGGCAGTGACATACAAGACTATTCAGACTACTGTATAGATGGTGATGTAAATGAGGACAATACAAATACGCCAGTGTCCATACTTCTACTGGGTGAGCAGGGTGTGCATGGAACACATCGCATAGGTGGCATCTACCAATAGTCAACAGGAGTGGCATACAACGATGGTAGTGACATTCAAGACTATTCAGACTACTGTATAGATGGTGATGTAAATGGCGGACAAGACAAATATGCCAGTGTCCAGACTTCTACTGGGTGAGCAGGGTGTCCATGGAACACATCACATAGGTGGCATCTACCAATAGTCAACAGGAGTGACATACACCGATTGCAGTGACATACAAGACTTTTCAGACAGCTGTATAGATGGTGATGTAAATGGTGGATAAGACAAATATGCCAATCTCCAGACTTCTACTGGGTGAGCAGGGTGTGCATGGAACACATCGCATAAGTGGCATCTACCAATAGTCAACAGGAGTGGCACACAATGATGGCGGTGAAATTCAAGACTACTGTATAAATGGTGGTGTAAATGGCGGACAAGACAAATATGGCGAGGACAAGCATATACGCCAGTGTCCATACTTCTACTGGGTGAGCAGGGTGTGCAAAGAACACATCGCATAAGTGGCATCTACCAATAGTCAATAGCCAAATTAAATGGCAGACAAGACATAAATGCCAGTGTCCAGACTTCTACTGGGTGCAGGGTGTGCATGGAACACATCGCATAAGTGGCATCTACCAATAGTCAACAGGAGTGGCATAAAATGATGGCAGTGACATTCAAGACTACTGTATAAATGGTGATGTAAATGGCGGACAAGACAAATATTGCGAGGACAAGCATATACGCCAGTGTCCAGACTTCTACTGAGTGAGCAGGGTGTGCATGGAACACATCGCATAAGTGGCATCTGCCAATAGGCCTAGTCAACAGGAGTGGCATACAACGATGGCAGTGACATACAAGACTATTCAGACTACTGTATAGATGGTGATGTAGATGGCGGACAAGACAAATATGCCAGTGTCCGGACTTCTACTGGGTGAGCAGGGTGTGCATGGAACACATCACATAAGTGGCATCTACCAATAGTCAACAGGAGTGACATACACCGATGGCAGTGACATACAAGACTATTCAGACAGCTGTATAGATGGTGATGTAAATGGTGGATAAGACAAATATGCCAGTCTCCAGACTTCTACTGGGTGAGCAGGGTGTATGGAACACATCGCATAAGTGGCATCTACCAATAGTCAACAGGAGTGGCACACAATGATGGCGGTGACATTCAAGACTACTGTATAAATGGTGATGTAAATGGCGGACAAGACAAATATGGCGAGGACAAGCATATACGCCAGTGTCCAGACTTCTACTGGGTGAGCAGGGTGTGCAAAGAACACATCGCATAAGTGGCATCTACCAATAGTCAACAGGAGTGGCATAAACGATGGCAGTGACATTCAAGACTATTCAGACTACTGTAGAGATGGTGATGTAGATGGCGTACAAGACAAATATGCCAGTGTCCAGACTTCTACTGGGTAGTGGCATCTACCAATAGTCAATAGAAGTGGTATAAACGAAGGCAGTGACATACAAGACTATATTCAGACTACTGTATAGATGGTGATGTAAATGGCAGACAAGACATAAATGCCAGTGTCCAGACTTCTACTGGGTAAGCAGGGTGTGCATGGAACACATCGCATAAGTGGCATCTACCAATAGTCAACAGGAGTGGCATAAAATGATGGCAGTGACATTCAAGACTACTGTATAAATGGTGATGTAAGTGGCGGGCAAGACAAATATGCCAGTGTCCAGACTTCTACTGGGTGAGCAGGGTGTGCATGGAACGCATCGCATAAGTGGCATATACCAATAGTCAACAGGAGTGGCATAAACGATGGCAGTGACATACAAGACTACTGCACAGATGGTGATGTAAATGGCGGACAAGACAAATACGCCAGTGTCCAGACTTCTACTTGGTCAACTGTCATCTGTAAATAGGAGTAGAAGAGTGGACTATATCACGATGACACAATGACGGTCCACTGGAGTACCACTTCGTCCGTGGTGTAAATCAGGGTTTACCACAGACGTAGTGTTATTCCAAATGCCCATCAACAATACCAACCATCACACAATTGTGTACGCCGCCAGCTTAGGAGATGAAGAAATCGTCCACATAACAGGTAAATATACAATCCTTTTAAAAATGTAACATCACTATCTTCAGTCGGCCATCCATTCAGAGGCCCTAATAATATAATACTATTGATATGTAATATTCAGGTACTTCCATTCTTCAAATACAAATACTTAAAAACATCTCCTATACATATATCTCTTTCACATTTATGAAGCCTAATTGTAGTGCTGCATATAATCATATATCTTCCAAAAACTATGTCAACAGGCAGAAAAAAATAAGTTGACTTCAACAAATACAACTATTAACACCAAACCCACACGACCCAGTTAGGTTTTGTCCAAAATCATTTTACCATTCAAATCCACCAACCGCCAAACCCGAGAACCGCGAAAGCCGAGAACCGCTCTAGTTTTATATATTTTTAGAATTTTCAAAAAATATTTGTTTAAGGATGAACCCTTCCCTGATATAAACTACATTTCTGAATTCCTCTAGTTACAAGCTTTCCAAAAATGTATACTTTTGCTATCATAGGTTGAAAACTTTTTCTGTTATAGTCATTTTTATAAATCCGGTAAATTGAGGCTGATTATTCATGTTGACTGTGTAGCGAATAGGAAGAAAGCTGATGATCATGGTCTTATCCACGATTAATTAGTTGTTACAAATAGTTGACAAGTCTGTTGAACCACATACTTAAAGACTACTAAAAATCCTTTAAAATGGGACCAAAATGGTATTTGTATCATTGGGGGATGACTAGTTATTATAAAAAAAACAAAGCATGGGATTATCCCCACATTATGTTCCCATCCCTTAACACTTTTGAACCGGTGATTTTGACATTTCGCCGGTAATAAATCATCTAATATGTTGTCAACCGCTGACTATGTGGTCCATTTTCAGGGTTATGAAGGTTAGTTTATGCCCTTGGGACATAATTATGTCCTTTGCAGTCTTTTAATTGGACCACATAGTGGAAAATAGACACATCCTTTGATGATTTATTACCGGCGAAATGTCAAATCACTGTTCCAAAAGTGTTAAGGGAGTGGGAACATAATGCATTGAATTTGTACAGGCGGCACCCCTTCCAGCGGCACCCCTTCCAGCACCACCCCTGGTCCCCAAACATCAAACAGCTGTATCTCCCTTTCTGTATTAGCTATACCAATGCCATTTTGCAAGCAGATTGTAATGATGTTGTCACTGGCTATTCAAGTTCTCATTACGCCTGTATAATAAAAACAAGAAGGAAAGCGACAGAGCAGCAAAACAACAAAGCAAGCACTACAAAAGATGAAGCAATGGATAAATAGATGATGGGTGGACACCAACATCGGTAGTATGCGTCGTTCTTAAAACTCACGCACTATGAATACCCCTGTGAAGGGTATAACAGAATTACTCCAAAACAAGCCATTATAAAGGGCCAAAAATGATGAGGGGGGGGGGGGGGTTGAGATTATTTGTTAATAATTGACACAACGGCCGCGTTGTCATATAATGCGTAATCCATGTTAGGATATAAGCCCATAAAACAATGGCAACCACAATTGGTAAGAATTCCAGCAATGCGATTGACTGATCTTTATCACGAGAACTAAATTGTGGCTCTGATTTTGGAACCAGCCCAGTGGGTAACACAAAAAGGTTGGGAAATGGCGCCTTTGTAAAAGGCCCTGCCATTCGGCCAAGAATAATTTCTGTCTGTATTATTATTATTATTTTTAATTGTTATTATTATTATTATTATTATTATTATTATTATTATTATTTTAAATATAATTATACATATATACAATATCAATTTGAGGAAACCATCACTAGCAATAGTGCTCAACTATAACATGGGAGCGAATTATAATTTCAAAATTAGTGGTGGACTAGCACATCATTGCAATACAAATTTGTTTCATATGGATGGAGGAACCCATCCACACTCCTCAGTTGCTATATATGTGTAGAGTGACAAAAAATAGTCATACTTTAAACAGCACATAATAGTTTTAACACAGACGATTACATAAGGTATATATACCATATATTTAAAGACCATATATTTAAAGACCATATATTTAAAGATAATCTATATAATAGCCACTATGGATCAATAATTTTAATAACTTAAGTATAGATAATTCTAACAACAGGTGGCTACATTCTGCTATGACAAAATCATCATTAAAGGATAGATGTATTATTCAAAACCAAACCTGGTTTGGAAGATTACTTATTACAGTATGTAAATTAGATTTTTATGGTGCAACGATGAAATTCAAAGCTCGGTACAATACCTTACCCTCAATGGCCGTGCTCATTCATGAAAACCTGATGTAAATATTTACTGCCCATTATGTGATAAAGATATTGAGGATCTTAGACATTTCTCATTATTTGTGGTGCGTTAAATCATATCAGAGTTGATAATAATAATAATCAGTATTTATATAGCGCCTTTTCCAAATGGCTCAAAGCGCTGTGATTTTGCTGCTGGTGAATCATCAGAATCATGTCGCATCAACTAGGGTGCTGCCAATTTCTAGCGCAAACCTATCCGCAGTTAGATTGTAACATCCACCATTTTTCAATGCAGCTCCCCAAATACCTTTGGGTCAAGGAAGTTTTTTGATAACCGAAACAACTGATCACAGATTTTGAAAGCAGGAGGAAACCGGAGAGCCCGGAGAAAACCTGCGAGAGCGTGTATGGATCGTGATAAACCAAATGCACATAAAGCCCGCGGTCGTGCACAGAATTGACCCGGGTTTCATTGGTGCAAGGCGAGAGAACTAACCGCTGCGCCAACACGCTCTCTGATGAATTCCTTAAACTTGAAAATCAACTATCACTCCATAATTTAGAAGAGTTTTGGAGAATATTTATATCTGGTAATTTAACTATTAAAATGTGTCTTATGCTAGGTCTTACAAATCGTCGCTGTTCTGACATACCGGCACATCACAACAGAATTAAGTAAAGTGATGTGCCGGTATGTCAGCACAGCGACGAAATGATGTTCTTACTGTATGTGATGATTTACCCGTACTCTACATATCGTCAGCCTGCTTCGATAATTGCCTAACTCATTTTTTCTAGTTCTTAGAAAACAACAAAAGTATGAAACCTCTTACCTTTGTACCTGTTACTCATTTTGCATTATTGATGGATGGATATTCATTATGTGGTATGTGCATTTGTATTGTTGATGGCCTCGATTGACGTGCATGGATGCACTAATCCAAGTCATATAGAAACAGATGAACACAGCCATACAATAATGTGATTAATGCCATGGATTTGTAAATGCAAATTCAATAATGCAAAATGAGTAACATGTTGGAGTGATCTGGTGGCCCTTTTGCAACAAATCTCTTCATTTATCAACACTTTTGATTGGTCAATGACTTAGATATTATAACAGCATGTGCATAATGTAATGAAGTCATGATTTATGCAAAAAACTCAACTTTGCTGAAAAGTGAGTTAGGCAATTATCGAAGCAGGCTGACGATATGTTCTGCAAATCCTATTTAAAACGTGCATGGACCGCATGTAACATTCAACTTGTATGATTCTATGTTATCATGTAAATATTTGTATATATTCTGCCTTTTTATTTATACATGTGATAATATTGTGTAATATGTTTTAAGGACGCATCAGTCGAAAAGACTCATGCCACTGTTTCAAAAGTGTATGTCCAAATAAATAAATACAAATTACAGGAGTCAATAATCAATAAGTCAAGCACTTATAGAGTCTTAGGTTGGCTTAAAGCTGGATAAGAGATGTTTTCTTCTGTGTCTACACCCACTCACCAGTTCATTTCTATTATTTAGGGCTGCCACGGTACTTGCCACAGTCTTACTCTTAGGCACGTGTATATATACAGCTTATCCCGGAAGGGAATGGAACGAGAAGCCAACGCAAAATCACCACCACGGCAGCCATGTGTACTATATACTCAACTCCTGAAAGAAAGAGAGAAAGAAGAAAAGGCAGAAGCAGATCCGGAGAGAGTACATTCTTTTCTTAAAAATAAAACCCCTCATTCATCTTACCGTATTTCTAATATCTCAACAACGTAACATTTATTGTGCAAAAACTCGACCCCACGCCTCTCGCAGAATCATGAGAGGAACCTCATGATTGACGACAGCAGATCTGCGCAGATTTAACACAGGTTATACCGACTTGGCACAGATAATATAATATACCGTAAGGATAAGAAATGAAAGAAACCAGTGGCATAAATGAGATTGGATCAAGACTATTCTTTTCTCATGTCTGAAGGCTGACAGCAAAATTGTTAATTTTATTTTATTTTAAAAATCAACCTACTTGGTACGGAACCAAAAAGCGAATGAGATAAATAGGAAGGGAAGACGAGCAAAAACACATAAACAAAGGGGAGAGTTCGCGGGCTCCCGGAAGTGGAACGTGAGTGGTCAAAAGGTTGCTACGGGAGACCAGCAAACTATAGCAAACACAATTTCCGCTTCATTGGCTAAAAGAGTTTAAGCTTTATGGCTTAATCTATATTGTACACAAATTATGCTAGTGTTCTTATTTTTCGTCGGATTGATCTCGTATTTTCAGGATATCATAATAATTAATTGGGCTTTACATTGCGACTAAATTAGACATGGTCCAATGATTATAACATGTATACACCCTGTATTGGGTATGGCTATCCCATCAGCGCTTTCGACACTGACAACCGTGCGCGAATTTTAAATAATCACAGGTTGGGGATGCACAGTTTAAATTCATTTAATTGAACATTATAGTTCTGTGTTCAAATAAAATGGTCAATATACATTATATAATTATTGTCCTACCATATATTGCATGGTTTAATGAATAGAACGGTATTCCTTTAAATGAATGTAGCATGTGGGTATCAACCCCGAAACAATTATTTCCGTTTAGTCACGAATCTGGCACACCACACCGGAAAAGAACAAAGCATATCCGTGACAAATATTCTCAAGTTCGAAGGACTTCATCTATTCATCAGAGACTTGGATATGGATAGATACATGTAGTATTGTGATTTGGACGGTCGACAAAGTCCTTTCGGAGTGTCTATGTGTAACGTCAGACTATTATTTACGTAAGTATCTTTTGTTAAGCTTTTGTAAAATATCATTTGGGCAAGTTGGCAAAGATCTATGGTTTATACAGTATACAGTCTGAATGAAACAACATATGTAGGGTGAATTTGTAGTGTGATTGATTGGTTTGAGTATTAAAGCTTGGTGATCCGACATTCACGGTTGTTCCATTTGTCGTTTTCTATTGTAAATGAAAGCGCGTTATCATTACGGTCATTCCAAAATTTGAGTATAAATAGACATTCATTTTTGCCAATGGAAAAATACCGAAGCTTCCAGTGTATCTTTGGTGTAAAACAGAACGGAATCAGCCTACCACAAAATCCTCTATTGACGGAATAAAGGATTATAGCTCTATTCCGTAATGGTGTTTTTACACTAGTCTAACTTATGAATATCAGAGCGTGTTTCTGCAGGGGGAGAAACCGCTAATAAACGCTAAGTCTGCCCAGTAGAAACAGGCAGAACCCGGCAACAATCGATAATTTTGGTAATCCCAAAAACCTTCACAAACCAGGTTTGGAACCGGCAATAATCGGCAATAAACGCAATAGAAACAGAAAGACGATTCTTAGCGGTTTGTGCCGTGAACCGTGTTACGCTGGGTTATACACATTATTGCAAAGCCATCTTTTTCAGGTGTGGTGGCATTGTTTGGTATTACAAAAGGTCAAATGTCGTGGCCCATCGACTAGGATCGATAAACTTAGCGGTAACTTTTCGCGAGTAGAAACAGGGGGGATTACAAACTGACCGATTGGAACTAAGCGTTTATTAGCGTTTACTTTTTTGCAGTGCCCCAGCAGAAACACGCTCTTACACCAAGGATTTACGTTGAGATGTATCCCTTTTCACAGCAATAACTCTCGTTCCTTAAATTCCTTTATATTATTTCAATGGACGTAATGCAACCGATTAAATTGTTCTCAATTATTAAAGGTGTATGTTCCGATCCTTTTTTGGGGCTATGATTTTTTTTTGATATCAGAAGAATCCCCATATTTTTCTCATTATGTCTGTAAAATCTTAGGGCCTAGAAATGATCCATTTATAAATTATAGGCTAAAATGTGGTGAATTACTGCCAAAGGTGGTTAACCACCAGCCAGTTTGTGTATAACTCAATGGGAAGATTAATTGTAACCTTGTGCTTCTAAAAATAGAACAATTGGAGTTATGCAACTCAAACTTTGGAATGCGACAATTATATGGATGACCTTTCATGTAAAATAGAAAACATCAAGTTGAAATTCGGGCCGCAATCGGATCATCTACCTTTAATGGAATTTAGGGCATATATTGTATTTGAAATTCAAAGATACATTTTTATTTTCCGAATACGAGAAATTACAATAAATCTCTGTATTAAGTATCAGTACTAAATAACAAGAACAATACTGATCATGAGGGAAATGTTCATCTGGACCGTTAGATTTAACCGGGAAATTGTATTCCCAAATCTAGTCCATGTTAATTATATATGAGCTGGTGTGAGGGCTAGTTCCAACTCCGCTATATATAGGAAGAATTGAAAAATGGTAAGTGTGGTTCAAACTTCATATGATATTTTGGCATCACCATACGTAGGCCTACAGGCACATGCAAATATTTCTATAATAATCAATGCATAAACATCAGACTGGTAAGATCTTACATTACCACTAATGTACTCCTTTGCTAGATAACGGAGATGGAATTAGTTTGAAATAAAACTAGAAATGATTACCTTGCTTATATATAGATGTATAAATGCTCCAATTCCAATGAAATAAATCAATTATAATGAAAGTACAAGATATTTTCGGAGCTTTTCTGAGAATCCAATCAAATCCTTTCATTTTGTCTTAATATTTTGATTATCAAGATCAACGCCAATTAAATCACAGAGGTCATCACTTTGCTTCAGAACACAAAATCATATTTTTATGGATTCAAAGAAAATCAAATTAATGAAATTGAAATGATTTGAAGAAAAAAACACGACTCCTGAAAAGAATTAGGACTCCCTTCGAACCCGGACCCTCCGATCACTTCGCTGCCACCCTAACCACTCGGCTAACCTGCCAACGCTAGCCCGGGCAGCGATTTCGTACACAAATATCAGCTTGGTTGATGACATCATCGAATCGAATGCTGTAGCATGCGAGTTGACATTATTTTTTTACCGTAGTGAATCGAAGTGCTACGGTAGGTTATGGTTAATGTGTGTTTCCGTAGTAACAGAGTCCCGATTAACGGTCGTTCAACATTGTTGCGGACCTGCTGAAAATAAACCTCATTTAGAAAAAGATCTATGGTTTAGTCTACGCATTAGGAGCTCAGAGTACAAGGCTTGACCCGTCCGTAAAGTCTCATCGTTGTAATCGTTTTATTCCGTTTTTGTTGATGGTCTCGATGTGTGGATAATACATTAATTGATACCAAAACTGAATGGAAATTATCAATAGGTTAATTTTACACACTGATCGAAGATCTATTTAGAAATGTCTACATTACTTGATATACACTTAGATATCCATAGACACGACGAGTGTCTCTCTGAGTGTATAGAAATCTAGGAATATTTGGGTATTTCTTTCGCCAAGAACCCATGTTACATTTTGAAACCTTATATAATCATACAAAATGTGTTTGAATATAATTATATTTCATTACAGGCCACATTAACTATGCCTTCCAACACCAAAAGCCTCATTGCCTTCTTCTGCCTGGCAGTTATTACGAGAAGCACCGCTCAGACGACACAATCCCCATTTGAAGGTGTGTGTCTAGAGTCAAATACTTGTAACACTGCTGTATGCTGTCAAGGTCCGAAAGGAGATACCGGCCAGCCAGGTGATTCGATCCCAGGAGAGAGCGGTCCTCCTGGACAACCTGGATACAGCGGATCACAGGGAGAGAGGGGAGCGCCAGGACCGCGAGGAGAGGCAGGTCCTTCTAGTGGTGCATCAGCCACTTCAGCATTCACGGCCGTGAAAACAACTTCGCAACGAAGCCGCGAAACTAGCAATACACTCACCTTTGACCTGTTTGAGACGAATACAGACGGGCAATTCGATGTGACCTCCGGTGTTTTTACCTGCAGAATACCCGGAACGTACATGTTCATGTTTAGTGTATACGCTTACTCCAGCCACACCACCGTAAGTTTGATTAAGAACGATGCTATAGTCGTAGCTGCACATCACTTCCACAGCAAAGATGAGGACACTAACACTCAGATTAGCCAGAGCGCTGCTGTACAGATGAATTATGGTGACAGAGTTTGGTTAAAGTTTGACGTCGGTAACGTGATATTCGCTGATTCGAAAAAGATGTCGTCCTTTACGGGTTACCTGTTGTTTAGCAACAATAATTTTAAAGGAGAAAGACCCATGTAGATACAAACCATGTTAGTTTAATTATAAGGGCGACTGTTTTAGCAAGATTTGCATCTAATCTATACTCTAGAAAATTGCATTACCCAGTTGCGCTTTGAATGTTTCAATCTTTATTATCCTTGGTCTTCCGTGGAATACATTGATACCAAATATTTACAATTGTGTAAGATAGCTGACATGTTACTGAAAATATTACAAAACAGCAGTCTAGCAACATGATAATATATACGTTGTACACACTTTTTTTCCTTTTGAACGTTTAGCACAACTTAAGCTTATTTGAAAACTTTCTATTATGAACTTTATGTATGTGTTTTCTAGGAGCGAGAAGAGAAATGTAATTAATTTGAAACATTTTGGGCATATCAATTCCACATCAATTAAACACATCAATTCCCGAAGATGTGTTCAACTTAAACACGCGTCGTAACTTTAAAAGTGGGTATGGGGGATAGTTTAACGCGCGTTGAACTAGACTCGTACACCAATTGTATGCCTTGAATGACTACTCAATCATACTTGGTGCAAGCTGACGTGCAGATCATGTAGTTTTGAGGAATTCGGTCGATATCAATTGTAACCCATTTGGGCCGCAATAATACCTATATCCAATGAACGCACGACCACTCTGGGGACGAGATTTGCGGAGTTTAAAATCCGGTTTGGATGAACACGTCGTTTGAAAGATACACTCGTGACACGAGTTCAGTTAGACACAGTTTTAAGCACGAGGATACAGCCCTTCAGCTTCAGCGGGGGACATCAGTGCGTACATAAGTAGTAATGTACAGTATACATAATTATGTTATCAAAAGTATCAGAACTCTACCATGTGACCAATTCTCATTAAAATATAATAATCACCAACTTGAGATGTCCATGAAAGTAAACACATTCATTTACATAAAATATTCCAGTCACTGTTAAGCCATTTTCTTAGGACAAACTGTTGAAATGCTGCCTGTGGATGTATAACAGGAAGGTGTGGCTACCAAACCGGATGTAATTCAAAAGTAGTTGAGCATTATTATCCCCGGGGGGTACTCACGTATACAAGGTATCAGGTATGTGCCGCCCAAATTAGTCAATTTTCTTGCAAAAATTCCCTAAACATGGGTATGATTTGTGTTGAAGAATCCTAAACATGGGTCCCAAATCGCGCGAAAAAAAACAAGACCAAAAATGGTCCCAAATCGCGAAAGAAATGCAGTCAAAACAACCATTTTAACGTAAAAACACTCCTAAAAATTAGCCAGAATTTCAAACCTCCAGCGGCACACCCCCGACAAACAAATATTTGTATACCCCTCTCCCCGGATTGTTATGCACCTATACACCAGAATAGGAAGAGCTACAAACGCAATTCGCAATCTTGTTACGCTATTTAAGGGATGCAGGATCCCGGTTCATTTAATTAATTGAAGTTGTTGTTATGACGCTGTACAGTGTATTGCATGAGTGGCAAAATACCTTTAAAAGTGTAACAGTTCCAGCAAAAAGATTACCCATAAACCATATTTATATAAGAAACAATATGTAAAAATTGGTGTAATATTATTATTTGTAGAGTCCCAACTAGTCTACTCGTACACCGTGTTTCACTTATATAATATATAATCCCACCTGTATACTGGGTTAAGAGTAGCGAAGCGACTGTGGAGCGCCTTACGGCGTTGGGAATAATGGATGCTCTCCGGGCCATTTATAAGCTATTTCTCATCTTAGAAAGTTAGGGGAGGGTTAAGCTTAATGGTTGTCCTGATCTGGTTCTGGCTAACAAGGCTGCCTATTTTCCATATCAAATTGGTCACTTTTATTGTTTATAGTCTGTTAAATAAATATATACATTGGTTATATTTGACCGATAGGTATGTTTTCTCTCTCGGTGAAATGATAAGCACTTTGTTGAAATTTTGCTTTTTTTTCATCCGTTTCCGTCACACACAAAATTAACATTACTATGAATTTGAAGATAGCTAAAATTCAAAGCTTCAATATTATGGAATATTATAATATGATAGCAAAGTTATGAAGTAGGAGGTAGAACTAACTTATTGAAGGACTTTCGTATTTCAGGCATTCTCTTATAGTAACGTGGTGTTTTTTCTGAGTAGAACAACTACTGTGTGGTAATTGCAGTAAAGTATATAGTAATAATATAGTATTTCGAGGGTCTTTAGCAAAGATGAAAGAAGGCCGTGTTCAGCAGTGTTTCAATAGACACACTAAGGTGGGAATATCCACCGGAGTCTAGAAACACCTCGTCTTGGTCGACCTAATTCGATCCCCTTGTGAAACATATCACCATTGTTTAGATTCTGCCTCAACATCGGGAACATAGGCTGGATTGGTCTTCGTAGAAGTTACTAGCGAACTATTATTGACTTTATCTACATTCCTGTAAAAACAATGAACATAAATTGTGAACAGATTTATTAGCAGGTCTTAAATTAACATAGCTGGGGCAAACTTGCGAAATCAATACGTTTGATTCTCGATTCTTAAAGGTGGGTAACCTGATCTTTCAGTCTCATCAAAATTGAGATTTTCATATCAGATGAAGAAAAATAATTCACATTACACCTGTATGGTAAGGCATGAAAGATGTTTCCTTTAGATGTAATAAAGTAAAAAAGTAGTGACATCAGCTAAAATGTTTAATCAACCAAAAGTGTGTGCACTGTTCCAAGGGCAAGTGAATCATGAGTTAAATTAATGGTTCTCATAACACTAGAAGCTTCTATCGTGAACGTGAGATACCACACGTCAAGAACGTGTTTAAAAATAAAATATTTATAATTCAATTTGCTGATTAATCTCACAGATCATGGTCCTAATCTTATATAACTTACTTCCCAAAATGTTCACCTTCCTCTATTGTTTCTGGCAGTTTCTGACCTTTTGTCTCCGGTAACAATACCACAAGACCTCCAGCAATAATTGCAGTCGACCCGAAGATGATATAAGGAAGCGGATACCAGTAATCACCCATGATGAGGATTAACGGAGCCACTATCCCGCCAATACGGGCCGCTACGGCGCATGTGCCAACTGCTGCTCCTCTGGAATTTAAAGTTTTTTGGAGTGATCACATTTGAATGTCCTCAAAACGGAGTTTCGGAGTTTCAACATTGGAAACCGAGTTGTACCTAAATTCAGTCCCATATTGCGTGAACGGCTAATAGAGCCGATGAATTAACTCTGGCCCGTAACCATTGCAATGCATTGAAATGCTCTTTGCATTGTGAGATAACATGTTGGTACATCTCGACTTTCCGGTGCTAAAACCCTGGAACCGCGTATAAGCATATTTAAATAAATTATGTGTAGTCGCTTCCTAGCCTGTGGTGTTTTCACAAATCTCGACAACGCTAGTGCTTTCATCCCATCTTTAAGAAGGTGTCCGGAAAGCACAACATTGTCCATTATATGTTAGAAAAGTAATTATCGAGCCTAAATCGCGTAAATATATTGAACAAAACTTAAGCGGCCGAGTGCACCAATGACGGGTAAACTTAATAGGGAGGTAAGCTACCTCCCTAGTAGTTATGCTGTAACTGTAGCGTAACTTACTAACGAGCACAACTGGCGAATAACAACAGAATAGTAACTAGCGAGGTAAATATCCACGTTAATCAGCATCGTCCCCTTACAAAATTAATTGGCGCATATGCGAAGTGTTAACCTATAGTTTACTGTAATATTCTGATGTGAATGGTCCTCCGTAATATTTAAAATGTGTCGTCACTCGCTAGGGCATAGGTGAGTGACATCAATAATCACGTTGAGTCGGCCTGCGTTCCGGATAAAAAATGACGGCATTTTTTTGGCCAACAATTTCGAATTTGTTCAACGCTTTTTCAAAAATAAGGACTATCATCACATTACAAACATATTTTGGGCGAAGGGCACATACAAACATTGCACCAAAAAGCACAATTTTAATGACAAACACAAGCACCCGATGGAAACAATTATATACAATTATAACACATCTCTTTACACAAATACTTCCGTGGCGTGGATACCTTGTCCTTCGCTTGATAACCGCAGGACCCCAGTTCGATCCCCAGACCACGCACGGCACGATATACTTTTTTTCTTCTAGTTATACCCTTCCACTCATAATAATGTTGAAACTTCAGTTTTTAATTAATAAAAACAATATTCAGTTTTTAATTAATAAAAACAATAATAAGTTTATTTATTTAGTCATTATTTAAGATCCTTGGATAATTAATACATTTTGGTCAAAATATGACCCAAAGTCGGTGCGATTAGTGTTTGAATGGGCAAAATGAGTTGATCTAAATTTTGACTAAAAACAATCACCAAATTGCATGAATGGATTTTCAAAAATATAAAATCTTTCAGCTTATGAGGGGTCACATTCCATTTCAAATAGACAACCCCTGGGTATGCAAGCGCAATTGGTCCGTCAGCATCAGCGAATAATCCCCTCCAATGTTCACAACAAATTTACGCTACTGCTAGAATCGACTGACTTGTGGCATAAAACGTTATGCCCCAACTTACTCTTGGGTCCGGTCAGGTATAACACTAAGCGTAATTTACCCGCCAGTTACTAGCCTAGTAGCTTACCCCGCATTGGCGCTCTCAAAATGTTGGGTTACGCCTCAGTTACTAGCGAGGTAGCGCTATTCTTCAGCTACCCGTCATTGGTGCACTCGGCCGATAATACTTATCATAATTGGTTTTTTTAAATGCCATCTGAGAGATGGTATTTTTTTTAATTTCGCGGTGATTTAAAGCCGATTTCAAAAAACGTCACGGTCCTTGGTGCTCAAATTTGCGCAAGTGCATTGTATAACTATAAAATCATTGAAATCGGGGCTTTAAGTCACCGCGAATTTTAAAAATTGCATGTATGAGAGATGACAGTGTTTATTCGTTTTATGATAAAAATATGTTTTGTTCAATATAACTACGCGATTTAGGCTCGATAATTACCTCTCTAGCATATAATGAGCGATGCTGTGCTTGCCGGACACTTCATTTAAGTATTAACATTAAAAACATTATAAGATTAGCAACAGAGGACCTTTACCAACTTCTCGCACCACACGATGTCTAGCACATTCTCCCCCAATTGACAAGAACAATCGTATTTATACACAAAAAATCACGAGACTTCTCGGCTATCACGTGACCACACGTAATATGTTGCCTATACCGATATCCGCCACAATATCTCAAAGTGACGCCGTGTTGTATCACATTATGATTCTATAAATAATTATTCTGGGTAATTGATGCATGCGTGAAACCTAAAAGTACATATAATATTTCAAACTGAATATAGAATCGGGAAGAATGCTAGACTACGCGATAGTCGGGATTGTCTTATTAGCAATAATCAGAATGCCTTTTCAATCAGAATGCCTTTTCACTGTATAGTATTAACCTATTTTGTGTCATGTCAACCTATTTAAGAATCCCGCTCAAACGGTTTGTATTTTCATATCACCAATGGCTTGTGAAGGCATGTCACCAATGTTAAGTTTTATATCTGGCCGTAATATGGCTCTCTTTATACTCACTGCGCAGGTGCCGAAAACTGCCACGCGACCCCCGATTATGTACTTTGGATTGCTGTTAAATATTTGAGCTTTTGAGATCGGGAATGCTATTTCACCCTTTCTCAAAATGAAATGACAAACTCAATGTATATTAACAAAAAATAGTCGGTTATGCCCCCCCCCCCCCCCCCCCCCCACCCCAACCACATGCCCCTGTCACCGGCCTGTCCCCTCTCATCCCCCACCACCCCCAATTTGATGACCCTTGTTACATATAGTTACGTAACTCAAACGTGTTTTAGTCGGTATGGAGAAGCCAGTGGGTGGGATCGCAAACGCTTGATGGTATATTATTATAGGACCTACATGTAGATCAAATTTGGGCTGTGGAGTAGTCTAGAAGAAAGCTTGAAATGCGTTATATTTCCAAGGTAATTGAACCTACCTTATAGAAGTTGGATATACTTCGGCTGTGTAGATGTAAATTATTGCAAATGTCCCTGCAATGCAGAATTTTCCTAGCATGGCTACAGTAGTTCTCGCTGTTCCCAAGGCTGTATAATTACAACGAAAATGTGCGATTATAGGTTTTTTAAAGGCAAAGGTCCACTTCGACCATTTCACCCTGGGTGAATTAGCTTACATCTGTTCATGAAATAGAGTTAAGATGAATTATTCTCAACCTTGAGATATTCCCCAAGGATCTGGCCGGTAAGAGAGGACCTAAAGGTTTCAAGTTTTTTGGTCGCGGTGAATTCTATGAATTATGGTGGATTGTAAAACTTGTGGACCCGGTAGTTAAATATATTAGCTAGATTCTCACCGACTGAAAGAAAGATATATCGACGAAAAAATGGGACAAATTTGTTCGTGTGGGCGTGGTTTTGTCACTATAAAATGACGTCAGGTGTGTGTTGGGGTCAATTTAGCGTAGAATAGAGCATATGGAGTCGATATTAAGGCAAATTAGGATATCAAAGATGAACTGAGCACGTCATTCAAGGAAAAGTAAAAAATCGGCGTGATTGACAGCAGGTATAATGACGTAATGGTAAAAATGGCGGCCTCCATAAATGCGCTGAATGAATTTTAAAAAGTCGTATTTTGTATTCGATCTAACTGACTGATAACTAAAAATGTTCGAATTATAATTGAATTATAGAAATGTATCGCCGTATAAGACCAGGCACATTTCCAGATATGTCAAGCTTTCCAATTCTAGAAATTTGCCTGTACATGTACTGCTTTTTATCAATTTGAATCAATTTAATAATGAACCTTCACCAATTATTAATTTTTGAACAAAACCGCTCAAATTTCACTTACGTATCACTATTGTTGCGAGACATGCAACACCTCCAAGTATGAGAAGACCCATAAGATTGGGTTTTCTTCCAAACCTCTCGATTCCATATACACACCAGATGTACGATGGCACTTCCACTAGTCCCGAAAGGAAAAACGCTACATAGGGATCTGATCCAAGGTCTGAAGTACTTAGAGACAGTCCGTAGTATACGAGACTATTCACGCACCTGAATTAATATATTATCGTAATCATCTTAATGACATCAAGGTGTATAACTCAAATAAATGTTGTTTACAAACAACCAAACCATAACAATTTATTACTCTCTATCAGTATTCCCCCACTTAACTTCTTTCTATCTTAAGCATCTAAGAAATTATGACAACACTAATTACCCTCGTTTTGGTCACTTTGTCATACAGGGTGAGTCAAAAAGAATGCAATAGTGGAAAGAAGCCATTTTGTTTTCAAAACCAAAATGATTTTTTTTTTTTTTTAAACGTTGCAAGAATGATGTACTTAATCCTAACTTTGTGTGAAAAAATGAAGTCGATCGCATTTTTCGTTTGTCTTTGGTGACCCTCTTTGCTGCACAACCAAATTTACCTGTTTGTCCACGAGCACAGTGATTTTCATTTGAAATGGCACACATTGCATTTTCATATTTGAATATCCCGCCAACAACAAAAATGGAAAATGTCAGTTTTTTATTAAAATTTAGAGCATTATACGCTTTCACAGCATGGGTATGATTATAATTGATTAACTCACTCAAGAAAGGATGCATCAAATTCCAATAACATCACAAATGAACTCAAGTTTCCAAATTTGAATAGGAGACACGTTTTGCGATCTGATGCATATTTTGGGTATCTCGTGGACAAACGTGTGAAATGGGTGCACTGGTGAAAAGGTTCACCAAAGGCAAACAGAAAATGATATTGACTTCATTTTTTCACACAAAGTTAGGATTAAATACATTATTCTTGCAACGTTTAAAAAGTTTTCAAATTAATTTTGGTTTTGAAAACAAAATGGCTTCTTTCCACTATTGGAGTCTTTTTGACTCACCCTGTATATTTACGCAGCCAAATCGCTCTAATATCATTGAAGTCAATGTGATAATAGCATCGAGCAAATCTACAATCCTGCCCACGGCACCAACTCCCTATTGTTACTCTACCCTCTATCTCTTTAGCGACCCCGGTGGTGCGGCACTAATAGACCGATTCCAATGCATATTCCAAAAGCCACTCACTCTGGGGCGAGAGGTTGATCAAAATAAAAATAAACTATTTCAACCTACTCAGTCACGTAACAATAACTATTGAACAGATTTTCCTTGATAGATATTACTTTGTATTAATTGAAGCACAGCATAAACATACCTACTTACCAATTAAACATTAAATTTAACGTTCTCCACCGTATACTAGGCGTACGAAAAAGATCTAACGCTGTCGGCGTTCGCTCCTTGTTTGCTGCTAACATCTGAAAATGCAAACACTCGATTTTTGTCTCAAAGTATTTGAAAGCTACAACAATAACAATATGTTTTAGAAAATGAAAACACTTTATTTTAAGGAGACGCACTTCAGTGCCTCAGCAGCCGTTATTATAATGCGCGGGCTTTTCGCCGTCTATACGCAACAGATATCCTATAACACGTTTGGTATGATAATAAAATATTTTTAAAAAACATGTAAACATCATCATTTTTTCGTTCTTGGACTGAGCATTAGAAGTGGCTGACACAAATTGGCAAAACAAATGACCCTATACTTTAATGAATACAAATAATAATAACCTGTCGTATTTCATCCTCTTCAAATAACACTTTTGGAATTTCTGCCTTATTCACTCTTGCAACGTCCCGGATAATTTTTTCGGCTTCATCGAATCTGCCTTTGGACATCAACCATCTTGGCGATTCTGATACAATGCTAAATAAGAATGTAATTGAAAAAAAACAAATCCTTTTTAACCTATATGTAAAAACAGGTCATCATTAAAATATTGAATAGTTAATTTATTGAATACGTTAGACAGTGCAAGGAAATGAGTACCATGGACCCATAAACACATGTTAGCTCAGACCTACTCACTAAATGTAAAAGAGTGAAAACCCCACTCTGAATTCGGAGTGAATCTGTATCAGCTGTTTTTGAGCTGAAATTCACTCTTAAAGAGCCAAACTGTTCACTCGTTCATATTTAAATTTCTACTCTGGTCAGAGTGGCCCCAAATACAGCTCGATATCTTGGAGTGTCTGTTGCTTATTGGCACAAGTCGCTCGTTTTGAGTGTGAAAAAGCGAAGATTAAGAATTCACTCTATAATTGACCAATCGTGATGATTTAAATTTTGCAACTCGCAGACACGATGACATGCGGTATTTCGGTTACAATTCAGGCTATTTTTCCAAGATTTTGAATTATATGTGTTGACTTCAATTCTAGTTTGAAATATAAACTGGTATGTTAGTTGAAATCATATCAGAATATCATTTCACCAGAATATGTTGTCTAAAATCAACACTCGAATCCTGAAGAATGCAGTAGTATTTCTACGATGTATGACAGTGACGTAAATAATTCTTCAGAACACGCAGTTACGGCAAGTCAGTATAGCGCGTTGAGGTGGTTCAGTGTAATATTATGCGTGTACGTGTGTGTTTCGCAAAATAAAGACCCGGAATTGATCGTCGGTTGCATTTTAGTCTACCATTCGGCAGTTTCCCCTGTTTGAGTATTCACGAAATTACCGTAGGTACCTGATCAATTGGATCCAATCGGACCTGAGATATGATTATTAGGTCTACTACTCTCAGCTCTAGTAAAAGAGTGAAAAACCACTAAAAAAGAGTGAATTCTTCACTCCTCTTGGAACTATAGGAGGGACAGCACTTTTCGAGTGAAAGTCTCTCTTTCAAAAGAGTCAATAGTCCCGCTCTTTATGAGGAGTGAAATTCTTCACTCCTTCTGAAGAGCGACTTTCACTCTAAGAGGTGCTGACCCTCCTAGAGCTCCAAGAGGAGTGAAGAATTAACTCTTTTTGAGTGGGTTTTCACTCTTTTACATTTAGAGAGTACGATGAATAATAGAGTGATATAGTGAATTATTATCCGACGTACACTCATGAAAATTAGTTTAGACCAAGGCAAATATTACGATATCTGATTATTTGTAGACTGATTTAGCAAGGTATTACTCTGGCGTCATACAAAGAGTCTAGGGTAAAAGTCACCTTTGCCAGCGTTTTTATTTGGCCGAACCGCCTTAAGTTAGTCATGGAGTGCAGGAGATTCGTCACGCAAAAACGCCAAATGACTAACAATAGTGTTGTATTATTGGACGACATCAACACTCGACCCACGATCGCCCTCCGATTCTGTCCGGTTCAGCGCAGTTCCCGGCCAGGGAACGATGGAGTCTGCTGTAATATAAATTACACGCTGTTTAACACGGTCCGGTTGATAATATGACTGCTTCAATCGGTTCAGTATAGCCCAATTAATGGATCGGAGCCGAATATATCAAGGGTGTGCTATTGTGACCACAAAATAACAGATTGATAATATAAATTAAACTGGTTGAATCCTTTGCATCAACCGGTGGTTTGTGCATGTTTGAGTATTCATAAATTAGTACATTTTGACCTAAACGAACAGCACTGAACATATCAGTAACATATCTTTTCGTAACTAAGCCTGGCGTTACCGCATCGTAGCTAGTGCGGCGGTTCACAGAATATTCACTGTACACTATACAGATTCGACTTGCGCATAATAGTATTGTATTATAATTGTACAGAACCGGAGGGAGATTGCGGATCGGGTTATGATGTCGTCCATAACCAAATTAAAAAAAGCAATAGGAAAAAGTGTACTTTAGGTCCCAGATTCTGGACTGTACTAGTATCGTCCGATACTGGGACACCCAATATCTGACGATACTGGTACAAAGTGAGTGTTTCCGATACTCGCTCGTATAAAATGTACCGGTATCGGGCGATACTGGAACACAATTATGTACCAGTATCATTCAATACTGGGACAAAGTACTACTGGTAGCATGTGTACCAGTATAGAACGACACTGGAACATAAAAACGTTCGAATATCGCTCAATGCTGGAACACAATTTGGCGTTCCAGTATCGACCAATACTGGAACAGAAATATATCGTACCAGTATCGAGCGATACTGGCAAATGCTATGTTCTAATATTGACCGATACTAGTATACCAGTATCTGGAACCTATGAAGAACACTTTTTCCAAATATTGCAATCAGAATTCACAGTATTGAAGAATATGCCTTGCTCACGGTATTAGTAGGAAAATGAGAACCATCGGCACTGAAATGACTAGTTCCAAGACAAACCAATCCCTGATGAGAAATGCTAGCAGAGCCAGAAGCATGTAGCCAATAGCAAAGAAGAATTGTATACCGATACCGGCAATCATACGTTTTGAAGGTCCAACGAATTCAGTGCCTGGGTCAATAGAAAAACACATTATCAAAATATCTTGTAATGAAAAGAAAAAGGTTTCAACGCGGCATGTGTCTGCAGACGACATTCCAAAAGTTCAAAAAAGGTTTCAAACATTATTGAATCCCATTACCATATTTGGTATCAAAATGAGTAATGCATTAAAATAAGTACAAGAATGCTTATTATTGACTCAGTAATATCCTTGAGATATACCTTGAAAGTTGGGACAGGTTTCTGTATAATATGTTTCGTCTAATTGAAACCAGTAGCAGCGTGAAACCCTCTTCTACCAGCCAGACCAACACAGATGTGTGTAGTCTTTGTAAGGGGAGATTTGCATGTGCAAATGAATACATTTTTTTTTGGGGGGGGGGGGGGGGGAATAATGCCGTAATAAGTTTGAAAAAAACCCAGCGTATGGTGTCGAGTCATGAACACTGATGCATATGTATGAGATCGAGACGAGTATGCTTAGCCCTTAATAATTATGGTTACCCAGCGGCCTTGCGATTTGTTTAGATAAATAACCTAAAATCACAGTTTAAGTTTCGCCTACAATTAAAAAATAATGATTACGATATCTGAGAGGTCTCAGGGATCATTAACTACACAAAATAGACCAAACCACCGCCGCCAGCAATTACTGTATTATCCCTGCACTAAATCGCGGTATCCCGAGATCGCGGGTTCATAACATTTTCTGCTTGAAAATATTATTACATGACAGGCCTAGATGCATAATTATGTAATCCTCTCATGGATTGCTTTTTGATAAAGTGCCCGGTGTTCGTAATACAATTACCGCTAGGGGTCAGATACAGTAAACGTTCGACGGATTGGCGTAAAACTTACCTAATACAAAAGCTATCAGGAATGTACCCATGTTTCCCACACCTGCGAAGAACCGGAACACCATGTAGAGGGTAGGATTCGTTGAAAAAGCAACGGCAACACCGCTTGTGAGGAAAACCGCTACAGCTATGAAATAGGATAAGTACCTTCCAATGCTGGAAGGATAGAAATAGGGTGACCCGTCAAGGTATAGGGTATGGGAATGGGGGTGCAACCTTCGAAAATGTTATTTGTCAACATCCTGGGATGTTGACATTTGAATTCAGATTCAGGCCTTGTGGTAGAGTCTATGAATTGCTTTCATGTATCTTGAATCAGTATTTGTACACAGATGTCTTTAAAATGTATATTAGATCTGGATATGAAAATATGAACACATATGTTGTTACAATTGTGGAGAAATGGTTTAAATAATATTAAAACAAATGATAGAGAATATAAATTGCTAAAATGTCGCCCCCTATAATTTTTATTAACTTGTGTGGTCATACTTTATTGACTATAGAGATAATGTATGGGTGAGTCATCATGATCCCTGTTTCCAACCCTGGGCCACAAAGGTAAATAAACACTTTGTGATTATGCCTACAGCTAAGAATAAGATGCACACGGGTGTCTTATGAGTAAAACGATGGTATAATGTGAGACCTCCATGACTAGTAAAGTAGACCAGTTTCTCACATTAAATTGAGTAAAAGTAATGATGAGACCTATGTTAACATTGTATCATCATTAGGCCTACAGGTAAATTTTTAAACATTTAACATTTTCAACACCACTTAATGTCACGATAAATGTAACTACCGGGGTCCAAGGGTGATTATTATGGGATAACAACGTGGTGGAAAGTCGCGATTACTATGGGATGGTTGGATATATCTTGGAAGCTGCTCGGAAGCTGCTATATTTTCCGAAGCTAGCGATGTTTATAAAATGTAACATAACTTATATTTTTATTCCTTGTTCAAAAATTGTTACTTATTATTTGAAGTTTTGATGTTCCTGTTTTAATTTTAAAAAATATGTGCTTACTCTTATTTACCTGTAGGGCCTATCTTCTCTCCATTTTTCTCCAACTTTTACCAGTTTTTATTTTTATCCCCCCCCCCCCCCCCCAAACTTGTTTATTTAATATTCATAACCTTAAAACATTCTTAGTTTTTTTAGTCGGGTTAATTTTCAACCCGACCTCATCAAATGTTGAGATACACAGGTGGGGCCTCATGGGATAGAATAAATGAGTCAGACGATGGAGGGTTTCAGAGAGAAAAGTGGGCCCAGCATTAAAACAAAGAGTTTTTATTAAAATACATCATACACTGTCTAAATCTTCTTTTTCATATTTCCTTTGTTTCGTCTGTTAATTTCATTTTAGGATGTTGACCAGTTTTTTGTAAATACTTTGTTTTATTTATTATCAATAATAATTTTAATAATAATATTATTATGAGTGCTATCGACATCAAAACTGATATTTGTGTTGTTGATAATGTTTTGATTATTAAATAGAAAAAAGATTAGTAAAATAGGACATTTGAGTTCTGCGTCAGCATGACGTTAATATAGTGACATGATGGAGAATTACTTTGGTATTTGTTGGCCGAATAGCTATACAGTGATATCAAATAAAAGGACATAGGGCGTTTAATACCATGATTCCTGAGAAATTTCGGATACAATAGCTCACATACAGCGTGTCCCAAAACATCTGGGTCCATAAACTAAAGACCTTATGAATTAAAAGGAGGACAAAGGAGGACACGTAGCTGCTTCATATTTAACGATATAAATGTTAAAGGTTACCTGGCCTTAATTGGTGACATTGTGGAACCAATCGAATTGCATCTTATTGAAATATAAAGCTTTCAATAGAGCGTGGTCAGAACCCATTTTCCCCAATTTAACAATAAACCACCCATGCGTTACATCTTTATGCGTTGTGTGCAAGTTTTCCCTGCATTGTGTTTATTCGCCGAGCCGAACTGCGAAATAACTAATGTATAATACGCTAGCATAAAACATGATTTGATGAATTGTTATATTATGTTTTACATGTTGTGAAGACATCCACGTATTTTGTTTCTTTTTTTTGTTGAAAATATTTGATGAATTTAGGAATTTTATTTTTAAGAAGAAAAACCTACTTTCTAAGCTTTTAAATACCAAAGGTTATAGACAAAAGAAATTATAGCTAATCGGGAAAAAAAAAATTATGTATAGTAACAAAGGGTTAAATTACAGGTATTTTAAAATTACAGGTATTTTGGATCAATATTCAGCATTAGAAATACCCATTGCAGTAACCTTGTTATTGAAAATGTACAAAAACAGAGTAGCCAAACTGGATATCCTACTAGCTTTATGCTATTTACGGAATAAAGCGCAATGTATGTTTAACACAGCTTCATTCCGTTTATGGTCCTGGACCATAATATCGGTCCAAAATCTCACAAAACCGATACCCTGCTTCTAATTCCTTTGATGAGATGAATGCCTTAATTGCTTGTTTCCAATTCCGAAGAAACAGTTTTTGAACTGCTACAAAGAATGGCAGTTTCTCTGAAGGTTATTCATTGATTTTTCTAAAACATATCATAGGTTTTTGCAATTTGTAATCCCCCTTATGACGAAGATAAATGTCCTGAGTAATTCATTGTAAAGAACAAAGTCAAAGGCAAAACTGTGATGAAATAAGAACAATGCGCAAATGCAACGCATGGATAGTTCATGATTAAAATCGGGGGGAAACGGGAACTGGTCTGTATTCAAAGTTTGTATTTCAAAAAACTTCGAAAATTCGATTAGTCTCATAATGTTACCAATTAATGTCATATATATTTAATTGTATATCCTTAAATATGAGGCAGCTGTGTGTCCTACGTTTTTAGTTATAAGCTCTACGGTTTTTGGACCCAGTTTTTGATGCACGCTGTATAATACGCAAACCTGAAAAGGGGGGTTGCAACAACTGATTAGTTGTGTTACAAAATATAGATGGGTGACAGGTGACGTCACACCGGGCATTTGGTCGGCAGTTGCAATTGTTCTTTGCACGGCGGTTTGCGCGCGAATCCTGTTTTGTAATGGCCCGTGCTTTTAAAACTCGCGCCAAAGCATTATAAAGGGCAATAAAGCATAGTGGACAGCGTTGTGGTCATATGCTGTTCCCTCAAGCTTGTATCGACAGTCCAGTCTCTTCGACCGTTGCGTTTGTTGATAAACATTGCTGTCACCCCATACATAGACGCTATTCTTAATTGGCGCGTTTACGTCGAAGAGGGTTATGTGAACTGAAAACGAGGCGAGCGATTTAACCACGACGAGAATGCTGTAATTTTTCAATGGAGTGAACCTTGAACCAATCATAAAAAAGGTCATCATACTTCTGGGCTGTTCCATATTATTTTGACCTTATTACATTCGTGAAATAAACATGAACGTATAAACTATTTATGTCCACTGGTTTGAAATGAAATGTTTGCTGGTAACCAACACTATCTAGGAAAATGTAGAAGTTCACAGTTCATACATTGCAGTGAAAGTGCGAGATGGTAATGTTTATCGGAGCACTAAATTGCTCTGAGAATGACGTCTATTTATAGCATCGGTAGCCGAGGATGATTAGGGTAATTTGACGTTTTGTCTTACTTTCAAAATAAGTGACTGGTTTTAGTCACCATAGTAATTATGTACCTGGCTTTTAAATGATGTTTTCTCTTATGATTGTGTGGAACAGGATCGAAGAAAAAGGAAATGTAATACCCTCTTTCCTGTTAAGGGTTTCATTTAGAAAATGTTTACCTATTATTCGATAATATAGTCAACAATCGCCGTCTGGTTTAGGGCTATGTAAATAATATGTGCGCGATAAATGACATGTAGTAACTGATACCTACCTATCTGAAACAATCCCGAAGATAAGCCCTCCGAACAGGACACCGGCGAAGTATACTGACTGTGCAACGCCCGATATGCTTGATTTGGTGCAAACTAAGCCAAACTATAAATCATATGATAGTAAAAAATAGTCACTGCAAAGAGTTTATTAAACATATATGTTTTGTGAAATAAGCTTTTACGACGGGTATTCATAATAAAGGTTAAGCTTTCGTCAGAATTAGCTCTGACTTCTTCAGGACCAAATTTTATCATAATATTACGCAAAACATAGAGATTGCCACTTCTCTATATCATCATTTTGGCTGCCCTTCCCTTGTCTGATGATTTGATAGTAGGTGCCCCTTTCCTACTTGTGAAAGATTGGTGGCTCTGAAAAGAGCCGATCAGATGGATTGCCCCTTGTCCACTGATGGTGGATCTGAAAAAAAAGACAAGGGCAATCCATCAAGAATTTCCCCGGAGTGATAGACAGGCTCTATCCGCTGGGTGACTAGTATAACCTTCTAGATGACAAGGGGCAATCCACTAATATTGTTGCCACAAAAAAACTCAAATATCGGATTTCACCAGATTTTGAAGTGAGGAAAATGATGTTTGTATGATGTTTCTATGTTCCCCCCCCCCCCCCCCCACCCCTACCTCAGATTTTGACGGTTTACCCTACCTCTCAATCTATTTTGTCAAAATGAGCGCAAAGGATGTAAAAGGAATTACATAGATGCCCTAGGTCACTGTCTGTTGCGTTATGGTTCCCCATCCATTAGTAGGACGAAGATTAATTATGTTTAGAAAGGCATATTATTACCTCCATTATAATGGTGCTCTCGTATCTTGACTTGTCATACACCCATCCTGCGTCGCATGCGTAGGTTTCATTTGTATACTGGGGTACCGGCACTCCAGGGTAAAATGGAACGCCGGTTAAATTATACCTATTAATAACAAAAATTGTTTAGTCCATTATAGAACGGCTATATGGTAGGGCCTTAAACAATTATCATACTATTAATTAATACCAGTGAAGGGATTTACAAGGTCTCAAAAGTATTATAATATTAAATTATTTATTCTGTGCCGCTTTCTTGTCGTTCTCGTGGATAACATGATAATAATAAGAAAATAAACTTAACAAAGTGTCACTATCAATTATTGTTGATTCTCGCTGTGCCTGGATATTTTGGTACATACCGATAATACCGTAGGTTGTCAAACAATAATTATATGATACCTCTACCCGTGAATACTTGTTTTTTTCCACACACATTATTTTACAGTCAAAGCTGTTTGTGTTTTAAACACAACAAAGTAAACTAGTACACTTTGTCCGATGACTCCTTTATAACGTTCTTGCTTGAGATATTTCAGGCTTCATCAGCTTTCCTCGTCACTGTTTGTTTTCGAGTGTGGTGATCTACGGCAATCCTCTTTACGGTCCTCGCCGGACTTCCGTCAAAACCCAATGTAAAAAGGTGACAAATAGTTTCTTTCTCTGCCACTGACCAACATCGTCATTCTAGTTTCAGTGTCGTGAGCCTATGGTGATCACGGCTACGAATTGCTGCCCTCGTCAAAATCAGACGTAATCTTACACTTCCACCAAACTTGACGTTTCCTGGTTCAAAAATCTCCCTACACACAATGTCTAGCCAAAATTACCTGTATTCCATAAAATGAAGCACCTGGCACTCGGCTTATACGGGTTTTTATAAAGAACTCAACCCACGCCTCGTGGAATTGTGAAGAAATAAAATACGCATCTCCTGGTCGTGACGGGCAAAATAATATGACATTTGTTTATTAATTTGATTTAGGATTGCTATAGATTTGGAGGGTATGGGCATATTTATTACCTGGTAAGTTACTTTTGAGCGCTGTATATCATACTACCGCCTAGACAAGCTGTATTAGTCTCTCAGAACTCCTGAGTCCTTAACATCATAGCGAACTTACCGTAAACAGTTATCATACTCATATATGGAACTGCTCTTCGTTTGTAGTGGAATGCTGGCATATTTCTTAGCGGCATCACACTGTTCAGGGGGCAAGTCCCAACTCCCACAATCCTCGGCTTCTAGTTCAGGCACGATGCACCAATGGTCAGTTTCTCCCGCCAAAAATACCTTAACATTGATAGGGACATTGGATTGTTGTCATGGCAATTCAAAGTAGCACTTTTAACATACGTGAGTTAAAATATAAAACACCATTTTTGGTTTTAAAAGCAAAATAACAATAACTTCGATATAATTATATCAACTTGCTCAACATGCATTTGTAACATTTATCAAATAATATATATTCTAAATCTATATATTTTTATCGGACACTATGGGTAATAGGCTAAGTATGATGGGCTCTCATAATATATCGAAATAATAAATGTTTGAACAAGTTTCAAATTTGTCCTACGGCTGACCCGTCAAGGTTAAATAAACACATTTGTTGTATCAATATTAAGCATATTGCTGACTGATATTCTATCAGGTTTATCAGTAGTTTTATTTGTTTAAATCTTATTATTTATTATCCCTAGTGTTATAAAGTACATCAAACTTTATCTTGAAATATCATACTCGGGCCCGTACAACAGGGTTTTATCTGTTCATATTATTGAGACAAGTTGCTTGATATCATTTAACTTCTCAGTGTGCTCATCTCTATATCGCAATATCGTATGATAAATAAGATTACATTCATTCGTTACCTGTGTCATAATATCTATTATTGATAAACCCTGATACAGAAAACACAACACTGGCTTCCATGTGCTTATCCCGGTGTTTATTTAATGAAATCAATGACATCGTTGTGTAAACGTTCTTATATTATTCCATGCTGTGATATTTATGATAAATTTTTACTGGGTATAAGTGGATTCTATCTTAAATGACGAGTTTAACTTTTGGCTTATTTTCGTTTAGTAAAGTGATTTCTTGTTTATTCATGACATTCATTATGTGTTACAAGCGTGCATGCACCTACTCAAAAGTCATTTTTCCTAGAGTTCTGTTCATTATTATCAACGCCCTCCCCGCACCCCTGAGCCAGTCCCTCATTAAACGCCAATGATCTAAGGTAATTAAGGGCGCAATAACAACATTTAAAAAGTTGTATCAAACTCCTCGGTATTTTTATTTGATATTTGTTCCTTCATCATTTATAGCACCTTTGCTCCCGAGCATAACATCTGTACGCTGATGGTACTTTTGTTAATGGATAGTGTACAAATATTGAATGGCTGATAGTAACACTTTGGATTTGTTTCCATTGCACGAGGCGTAGGAGTGATATAGTTGTATTATTGCACAAATAAAAGGCATTCAATATTTGTTTGATATCATGATATCACATGATTCTTTTCCACCCATAATGACAGTAAAAACTATCACATGGTTTGATATCAGGCCTTTCATGATAATAATAATTGACATATGAACTGGTCATCTCAATCAAATATACTGCAATTGATACTTTTAACTTATGAAGCGGAACGAGTGCACGTAAATGTTGAGTGATCTATTAATCCACTTCTGAAAACTACACAAAAATCTGGCAGCTCTGATGAAATCTGACTATTCAATTCATGATGAAACGGCAATTGGTGAGTAATTTCCCAAATTATTCGCCTCAATCACACTTACCTGACCCAAACCATGGAAAGCACACGGTAGCGCAACAAGACAAATGAGAATGTAAATCCGTCGCTGGTACCGGCCGAATTCGCCTAGTTCAATCAAAATATCGTCAAACTTCATGATGCTTCAAATCGTTTGTCGTTGGAAAAACGATTCCTGGAAAAATAGTGCCTTGGTATATTTTGAGTTCTCAACCCTTAAAAAGCTATTAGAAAATTATTCCAAACAACTATATATGAAACAAAGAAGATTAAATAATAGTATACTGAGCATGTCTGCAGCATTAATATACACGTGTAAATTCAAAACAATAATAATAACAGTGGGACACACGGTCAGGGTCCTTCCCTTAGCCTTGTCCTACACACTTCCGAATTAATTGTGAATGGTTATATAATATTATCATCATATCTGATGGGTTAGTGCTGTGATTAGACTGGACTTTGACATAGATTGATTAACGTCCCTATTTGTAAACAGCAACCGTAATCAAGAAAAATGTCCACTTTTATTTGTGTATAGTTAGAGTAATAAAGTTGAAGCTAATGCCCTATTGGCCTTCGATTATCATAAACTTAATTGTTGATATACTATCATATTATTATATTAGAGTAAGGCCTGGAAGTTCATATTTGTTGGTACCAGCCAGCCGGGCAGGTAGCTTCTAAAAGTTGCCAGCCCAATAAAAAATGTACATGCTCAAATATTATTCCCAACTCAAAATTACATTAACGAATCTTTGAGTTTGATGAAAAAAGCTAACTACCAGTTGAGCAGGTAGCCCACTTTTACTTTCCCGACACCAAATGTTCCCTTGTGGCTAGGCGGGAGGGTGCTTATTTCCAGCCCTGAATAGTGATCACAGTGAACAACAGCGGTGGATTAGATAAGCAGTGATATTAAGTTCGTATTAATCTGTACAGCATTTCCAAGAAAACAAGCAACTTATTTAGAGGTCTAGTTTACACAATTTGGAAACTTTAGAATCTTCATGATTTTACCGAAGACATAAATAATAAGAATTGCAAACCGGTTTTCGCCTGATCAAAAATAGGAATGTCAAAAACCTGTTCAACTGATTTGACGGAAAAGAAGTTGCGGCAGCTGTGCATACTGAGGTATAAAACTCGATGGACCGACCGCAGTACAATACGTCCGCTGTTTGTTTTGGGTGGTAATATTATTAATTTTTTTCCGTCAAAATTAAATTCCTTTTTTTTAATAACTTCAAAATAAACCGTATGTGTGCAAAATATCAAGAACCCCAAATGCATTATTTTCATACATTTTCATACATAGGACATGGAGTTGCAAAAATAATGTTGTTGCTTGGACCAATATTGGTTTTACATTGGCGCTCTTCAATTGGCATCATGTTGGCAACCAATATTAGTGACCAAGGAGTGCCAATGGCAATACATTGGCGCTCTTCGATTGGCATCATGTTGGCAACCAATATTGGTCCAATAATGGGCACAATATTCCAGGGGCGGGAAATGACACCATTGATTTGATATACAAATTCTGACGTGGTCTAAACATTGCGGCCGCTGTTAAAAGTTATCGCTTCCCGGCCTTTTGGCTATGATCTTGTGCCTTGTCCTGTCCCTTGATGATTTGTTTCCTTGTCCTAGGATTGCCCCCTGGCCAACGTTGGTCCTGGCCACGGGTTGGCCTGGGGTCCGCTCACTCCTCTTTGGGGGAAATAAACAATATAAAGATAGAATTCTTCCTACCAAACATTTCTCCAAGATCGCCCAATATTGGCCCAAGCTTGGCCCAAGCTTGGCCCACATTGTCGAGTGCCAATATTAAGCCAAGCTTGGGCCCATGAGCAAATAATATTGCGCCAATATTGTCAGCCAATATTAGGCCAATAAAACATAAATATTGGGCCAATATTGTAATGTTGTCTGGGCAGAATAAGAAGAGCTTCAAACGCAATTCGAAATTTGGTTACGCTATTTAAGGGATGCAGGATCCCGGTTCATTTAATGAATTTAAGTTGTTGTTATGACGCTGTAGAGTGTGTTGCATGAGTGGCAAAATACCTTTAAAAATGTTTTAAAAAAAGATTACCCATAAACCAAATCTAAATAAGAAACAAAATGTATAATTGGTGTAATACCATATTTGTAGAGTCCCAACTAGTCTACTCGTACACCGTGTTTCACTTCCTTCTCTCACTATCGAACAACGCCCTCTGATACTTGCTCCCATCCGAGAACCGTCGACCACACCACAGAGCTGCGCTTTAAGCACACTAGGGATGATATTTTTTATGCCTAAATCGCGTATCACCCCCAGGGAGTAACATCATAACTTCTAGGAGCTGTGTAAGGGTTTATATCGTAAAAACGATCAAAATTATATGTCCATCTTCGGACCTATAAAGGATTTTAATATGCGATCTTGAAAGATAGGAAATAGTGACATGCAGAAATGTAGCTATATCACTGAGGAAAACATTTTGGGCGAGGACCAATGACTAGAAAATCGCCATTTTGAATTATCTGAAAAATCGATTGAGACAGTATATAAATATTCATATAAATTATTTCATATTTATCATGTCTGTCATTTGTTTATTTTGATCCCCCGGAAAACCCAACACGAACAATTTGCTCGTTACACGTTCATCTACATTTTGAGATTGGCGCTCGTATAGCAGTATACGGAGGTCAGAAGGACAAATGCAACACATGTAAACCCTCTTTCTACTGGGCGAGATCAGTTGATGGGGGAGGTAACAATAATTGAGCCTGTATCGGTTGGCCAGTCAGAGAGTGTTGTTCATAGAGTGACAAGGAAATGGAGATAAAGGGACAACGAAGAAGTCCTAACTAATTGTATCATTATTTTTTCCTCAACAGTTGGTAATTAAAGACACAGGGCCGTATTCTCGTACTAAACGCCGTTTTAGCTTAAAACACTGACTAACTAAACCTGTGTCTAAAAGTAAACGCAAGTTTATCTTTTAAGCGACGTATTTTAGCAAAACCCGCTTTTAAACTACGCGAATCTCGTCCTCAGAGTGGTCGTGCGTTCACTGAATACAGGTTTTCAATTTATTGTTGCCTAAATGGGTTACAATAATATATATATTGACCAAATTCCTCAAATGCATGTGTATTTTTAAGACTACACGATCTACACGTCATGATGTACCGGGCACGATTGAGTAATCATTCACGACATACAGTTGGTGTATGAGTTTTTTCAACAACCCCCATACTCGTGTTTAAAGTTGTCAGTGATTTATAGACGCGTGTTTAATTTATTTCGAGAATTGGATGTGTTTAATCAAATTTAAATGCTTGTTTAGCTTTAAACCGTGTAACAAACTTCAGAACATGTATCGTTCACTGATTGGTTACTGGTTTGATATGCTAATCGTATGGGTTATTTCACCAGTTGTCTAGGCTTGCACAGGGTAGGTAATTTTACCCAGTGATCACTGGCGCCGCGATCGCGTATATTTGTGTTGCCAATAATGTCATAATACATGTAATATGTCGTGTCTAGGATATTAAAGTGCTGTTAAGCCAGTTTGTCTATTGTTACGTATTTTATTTGAATACATGCTAACTCGGCTTTTGACAAAGCTTAGCTTCATGGTTCAGTCGAGCAATGAGTGTGGACCGTATAAATGACGCCATTTTTTGTGTTCGAAAATGTCAACGTTTTTTATCGTTCTTTTAAAAATAAGGAGTATAATCACTTTACAAATACATTTTGTGCGAGAGAAATACACAAATTTGGCAAAAATGGCACAATAAAATCCGTTCGTTATAAATAAATGGATATGGTTAAATAATAAAACTATCACAAGTATAACTCGTCGATCTCTGTGGCGTGCACACGTTGGCCATGTCGTTGGCAATCGGCAATCACGGGTTCGATTCCCGTATATTCCTTGTAATCCTTTTATTTTTCTATTTTTTAAACTTGATGGTGGATTAATGTAACATCATTGTTATGTCATTTTTTTATAATTATAAAGGCCGCACATGCGTTTTTAGTTTTCTTTTTTATTTGTTTATCTATCATTTAACTCTTGATTTATTTAACTTTGTATCTAAACAATTCAAATGCGTATTAAACCATAATATTATTCCTCGATAAATAAGTGTTTTAACTTGAGTTCAGTTTTATAATGATAGCAAAACTTGTTGTAAAACCATTTTACCAGTGTGCCCAATAATTTCTCCTTTGCACACTTTGTTTATACATTCAGCGATGTCACTTTTAGCTTTTTATAGCTAGGCTAATATACAATTGTAAGCAAGTATGCGACCTCTTTGATTTTAGGCTGATGTAACACAATCCCATAGTGCATTCCGTTAAAACAGTGTAAATTATTTTTTCAACGATACGTATCACGTGATAACCCCGAATCTTCCACACACTAAAACGATGCACTGCTATAGCGGCATCTATCATTTTATCATTATTTTGGAGGTGGGACTACCATGACCATAAATATTGCGTATTCATTTCGAATGGTACCATCACATTAAGTTTTTTGTCTTTGGTGTAATTAATTGTTGATGGTTTTATCTAAAATGCTTGGCTATGAATCGGTATGTTCTTTATAAGTTAACGATTCGACAACAACATACATTATTCATTTCTTAGTTACGAATACTGCCGAGTCAGGGCGGAGTTGCCAGTGACGTAGACAGCTTTTTTGATACGAGGGGCGCAAAGCATGCAATGGTACCGACGAAACAGTAGCAGATCAAGGTTCGCTGAAGGTCTGCTGGCTATAATCCCACCTGTATACTGGGTTAAGAGTAGCGAAGCGACTGTTGGAGCACATAACGGCGTTGGGAATAATGGATGCTCTCCGGGCCATTTATAAGCTATTTCTCATCTTAGAAAGTTAGGGGAGGGTTAAAAGCTTAATGGTTGTCCTGATCTGGTTCTGGCTAATCAAGCGGCATATTTTTTCATATCAAATAAGTCACTTTTATTGTTTATAGTCTGTTAAAGAGATATATACAATGGTTATATTTGACCGATAGGTATGTTTTCTCTCTCGGTGAAATGATAAGCACTTTGGTGATATCTTGCTGTTTTTCATCTGTTTCAGTCACACAAAATTGACATTACTTTGAATTTGTAGCTGAAATTCGAAGCTACAATATTATGAAATATTATAATATATAGCAAAGTTATGAGGTGGAGGTAGAACTAACTTATTGAAAGACCTTCGTATTTCAGGACATTCTCTTTTTAGATTTGTGTTTGACGACTATCATGACCATCTGAAGGAGTGTAGACGTTGAGGTGGTGCTATCTTATAGTCCCATGGTGTTTTTTTCTGAGTACGGTAGAACAACTACTGCGGCGTAATTGCAGTATAGTATATAGCAATATATACTATTTCGAGGGTCTTTAGCAAAGAAGAAAGAAGGCCGTGTTCAGCAGTGTTTCAATAGACGCACTAAGGTGGGAATACCCACCGGAGTCTAGAAACACCTCGTCTGGGTCGACCTAATTCAATCCCTCGTGAAACATATCACCATTGTTTAGATTCTGCCTCAACATCGGGAACATAGGCTGGATTGGTCTTCGTAGAAGTTACTAACGAATTATTATTGACTTTATCTACATGCCTGTAAAAACAATATACATACAGTTTGAACAGATTTGTTAGCAGGCCTATAACATAACTTGGGCAAACTTGCGAAATCAATACGTTGCTGCAAGACACTAGGATTACACAATTAGGACGCACACGCAAAGTGATTTTGTGGAGCGTTAATCCGCCACATACCAGAAATGCATTTATTTGTGACAAATAAATCAATCCTCACTCCTACCAAAGAGAGTTGGTAAATAAATATTTTTTGAGGACCTTCAGGTATGATTGCAGAAAACGATATGACCCACAGATGGAGTACAAGAAGGGATGGCTGTAATTGAGCCGATGCGCACGGCTGAACAATAAAGCCAAATTCGCGGGCTGGCAAATCCAAACTTAGGATTGGTTAATAAACAAATCCCAACAAAGGCCAACTGTAAAGCCAGAAAAAACGCTCTGGCAATCCTAGAACATGAGCAACTCAGAATTATGTTGGACAAGCCAAATAATTATTTTATTAACCCGATCACTTTAGCTTTTTTCAGTCCCATCGAAATTGAGATTTTCATATCAGTAGAAGAATAAGAAAAAATCATATCATTGTTTTAGACATGAAAGATGTTCCCTTTAGATGTTATAAAAGTTAAAAAGTAGTGACATCAGTTAAAATGTGTAATCACCCAAAAGTGTGTCGCTTCCTAGCCTGTGGTGTTTTTTACAAATCTCGTCAACGCTATTGCTGCCTACCCATTTTAAGTGTTAACATTGAAAACATTATCAGGATTGGCATGCAACAGAGGAGCTTTACCAACTTTTCGCACCACACGATGTCTAGCACATCCCCCCCCCCCCCCGCCCCCAATTGACAAGAACAATCGTATTTATACACAAATAACACGGGACTTCTCGGCTATCACGTGACCACACGCAATATGTTGCCTATACCGATATCCGCTACAATATTGTAGAATGTCAAAGTGCCGTATTGTATCACATTATAATTCCACCGCAAAATTGATGCATGCATGGAACCTAAAAGTACAATAATATTTCAAAGTGAATTTAAAGTCGGGAAGAAAGGTAGACTACGCGATTGTCGGGATTATCTTATTAGCAATAATCAGAATGCCTTTTCACTGTATAGTATTAACCTATTTTGTGTCATGTCAACCTTTTTAAGAGTCCCACTCCAACGGCTTGTATTTTCCAGACGACGGTGGTCACGATCTGCCTAAATTTGCAATTTGTATTGGTTTAACACGTAATCGCGAATACCCATCGAAAAATTCTAAAAATCACATTCCTATGTACAACTAAATTAAATAATCCCAAAACCAATGGAGTTGGATAACCAACTTCACTCTTTGTGTCCTTTCTTTTCGTTTTTGCAGTTTTTGAGCATGGCGGGTAATTTTAAGTCACGTGTTTAGCTCGAAAATTCATATTATACACCTCAATGTTGATGCAAAAGGGTAGAAAAGCGATAGCCATAGGCAATAATATAATACTTACTATATTCTGGTCTTATATTATAGTTTTATGATTATTGGGGAACGACAATTTAATTTAGTATTAGGTATTTAGTAATTATTTTCCACAATTGCAGCAACTGTCTCGATGGCCGAGTGGTTAAAGGCGTTGGATTGGCAAAGGATATTTTTACGCGTCAGTGGGATCACCTTTTTTTTGTCTTTATTTTTGTAACAAATGACGTTGTAGTTTTATCAGTTAAACATTCATTTATACTATACAAATGTTTTTTTCCCCTCTGAAATATGACTTAAGATAAATGTCCGGCTTTTCAAAAAGCACGGCGACGGCAGATCCTGACTCTTTATTGTTTTCGTGTTGCCGGTGTGTTCTTTACGATACCAACATATGACCAGGGGTCTTGCTACAATGATTTTTCGTGACCGGCATCGTCTTGTATTTTCATATCACAAATGTTGTACGCCTCCAACAGCTTGTGAAGGCATGTCACCAATGCTTAGTTTTAAATCTGGCCGTAATAGTTTTTATACTCACCGCGCAGGTGCCAAAAACTTCCCCGCAACCCTATTATGTACTTTAGATTGCGATTAAATATTTGAGATTTTGAGATCGGGAATGCTATTTCACCCTTCCCCAAAATGAAATGACAAACTCAGTGTATATGAACACAAATAGTCGGTTATGCCCCCCCCCCCCCCCCCCCCCCCCTGATCACAGGCCTGTCCCCTCTCATCCCCATCCCACCCCAAAATTGACGACCCTTGTTACATAGTTACGCAACTGAATGATATTTTTAAAATAGGGGACTTGATTGACAAGAAAGCTGCTGATTCTATTATCAAAGGGCAACCAAAAAGCACTTCGTCTTATACGTCAAGAGTTCGCTTAGAAATGTATTTTGGCCGAGAATTTGAGCATTTTGCCAATGTCATATGTTAGCTCTATTCGCTACTATGTGACAGACCCATAAATAATTTAACCACAATCTAAAGTATATAGTCTACTGTTGGGAGTGTTGGCTGATGAATGTGAAGAGCTCCATCAAACGTGTTTTAGTCGGTATAGAGAAGGCAGTGGTGGGATCGCAAACACTTGCTGGTAGATTAGTATAGGACGTACATGTATGTCAAATATGGGCTATGGAGTAGTCTAGAAGAAAGCTTGAAATGCGTTATATTTCAATGGTGATTGAACCTACCTTATAGAAGTTGGATATAGTTCGGCTGTGTAGATGTAAATTATTCCAAACGTCCCTGCAATGCAAAATTTACCTAGCATGGCTACAGTAGTTCTAGCTGTTCCCAAGGCTGTATAATTATAACGGGAAATGTGCGATTATATGGTTTTTAAGGCAAAGGTCCGCTTCGGCCATTTCACCCTGGGTGAATTAGCTTACATCTGTTCATAAAATAGAGTTAAGATGAAAAATTCTCAACCTTGAGATATTCCCCAAGGATCTGGCTGGAAAGAGTGGACCTATAGGTTTCATGTTTTTTTGGTTGCAGTGAATTTCTATAAATTATGGTGGATTGAAAAACTTATGGACACGGTAGTAAATAATTATATTAACAAGATTCTCACGTACGGAAAGAAAAATAAACCGACGGTAAAATGGGACAAATTTGTTCGTGTGGGCGTGGTTTTTGTCAGTACAAAGTGTTGTCAGGTGTGTATTGGGGTCAACTCAACGTAGAATAGAGCATATGGAATCGAGATTAAGCCAAATTAGGATATTCAAAGATAAACTGGGCGCTTCATTCAAGGAAAGGTACAAAATCGGCGTGATTGACAGGAGCTACAATGACGTAATGGTAAAAATGGTGGCCTCCATAAATGCGCTAAATGAAAATCTTATTGTTTTATTTGATCTAACTGACAAATAAATAAGTAAAAATGTTAGTATTAAAATTGAATTACTAGTATAGTAATTTATCGCCTTATTTTAAAGACCCGGCACATTTCCAGATTTGGCAAGCTTTCCAATTCTAGAAATTTGCCTGCACTTTGTTTAATCAATTTGAATCAATTTAATAATGAACCTTCACCAATCATTAGTTTTGAACAAAACCCCTAAAATTTCACTTACGTATCATTATTGTTGCGAGACATGCAACACCTCCAAGTATGAGAAGACCCATAAGATTGGGTTTTCTTCCGAACCTCTCGATTCCATACACACACCAGATGTACGCTGGCACTTCCACTAGTCCCGAAAGGAAAAATGCTACGTAGGGATCTGATCCAAGGTCTGAAGTACTTAGAGACAGTCCATAGTATACGAGACTATTAACGCACCTTGATTAATGAAAATCAGGTATCATTATCATAAAATAATTTATGATGACTATGTCTGATTCCCACCGTATATTTGCCCATTCCTTTAATATAAATCAATTCCAAGAACTTAAATAAAAAATAACCAACCTACCTAATCACTCTTATTATAACAATAGCGTTCACTATTGACATGATTGAACATATTACTTTTTTAAAGACGTATTATGCGATATTTTCCAAGTGACGCCCTCTATCTTTGATGTTGACTTTGAAAGCAGATTTTCTTGCAGATTTTCATTTTTGATCATGAATCGTAAATATTTTTTAAGTAACAGAGATCCGGCAAGTTACTTTTTGGGTGTTTTTTCCTTAGTAAAAAGAATTCCATAGTTTGATACCGTGTTAACGCCGTTCACAGTTTTTCCAGCTAAGATCGCAACTGATGTACCCAAGTTAACAGAATAGCATTGAATGCTTTATGATGAAAATCGAAACAAATGATATGTTGAACAATTCCTTAATTAATTGTAAGCAGATTTTCATTATGATTTAGTAAAATTTGGTGAGTGTTTTCACGGAAAACACAGTCAACATGGTCAAGTTAGATGCAAGAGACCAGCAAAGTTTTCCTGATGAGTCAAACTTCTTTATATGAAAAAAATAAACCTTCTTTAATTTGTTTTCACACAACTGAAGCACATCAATAATACAGTACCACTTACCAATTAAACATCAAATTTAAAGTTCTCCACCGTATACTAGGCGTACGAAATAGATCTAACGCAGTCGGCGTTCGTTCCTTGTTTGCTGCTATTATCTGTTATTTGAAAGATACGATCGATAATGACAGGTGTTTTAAGCAAATCCAACTTTGTCTTAGGGAGGTGCGTTACCTCCGCTGTTCAAATAACGCGCTTGTATCTTGCGCTTCTTGCGCATTCTAATGTTTTGGAACACGTTTGTATTTAGCACGGATGCAATGTATCTCGCCCTTAATTTTGCGTACGAATGTAACAGAAAACGTTGCGCTTAGTGAGGACTCAATGCACATGTAACATAAAAAGAAGAAAATAACATCTACATTGTATAATGTATATCATGTTCACATATTTACAACTTTTAAGAATTTGATGATATATAACAGCCTTTAAATTTCTTTAGTAATGACAATTAGGCATACCATCAGTCAATAATGATTAAATCATGATAATGACAAAACGACTGGTTAAAACGTTTAAAATTTGGCAAAAGCCTCAGTTTACCATATTTTTCAAGAATAAAATAATAATCACCTGTTGTTTTTCATCCTCTTCAAATAAAACTTTAGGAATTTCTGCCTTATTCTCTCTTGCAACGTCCCGGATAATTTTCTCAGCTTCATCAAATCTTCCTTTCGACATCAGCCATCTTGGCGATTCCGATACAAAGCTATGAATGGAATTGACAACAGTACTGTTATTCTCTACCTGTTAAACCTAGTCCTAATAACAAATAGGTAAAGGTTTTATATAAGAAACATGTACAAAATCTACAGTTCATTCCTTGAAAATTTTAGGTATTACTCCAGCATCATCGAAAGAGTCTAGATTAAAAATCACTCTTAAACAAGAGTGTTCTCATTTTGACGCGCCGTCTTTACGCTACATGCAGTGGCGTATCAAGGACTGTTTTGATGGGGGCCAAATGTTGTATTCTTGTGAGCGGAATGAGCTAACCAGTGGAGCGACCTTCGCCCCTCGAAGCTCATGGGTTTTTGGCGTTTTTAAGGCAAAGATTCAGCATTCTGAAGCAAGAAGAATTAGGGTGGGCAGGTGGGGTCGAGATCCATTATAATGTTGGAACCTGTATAAGCAATGTGCGCGAAACGCGCAAGTATTTTCAGTTTATGAACACTTTGTCCAGAAAAATTCCCTGAAGCCATCTTGTTAAGCTTAAATGTTGAAACATTGGAACTAATATGCGCGAAGCGCAAACAAATTGTGAAGTATTTAACGTTCCCCACATAATATTTGGTGGGGTTCGAGACCCATTATAACGTTGATACCTTTAGAAAGAATGCGCGCAAAGATGTTCAGTTTTTAAACTAAATTGGCCATGGAAAACTTTCCTGAAGCCATCTTGTTCAGTTTGAATAATGAAACATTAAAACTAATACGCGCAAAGCGCGCAAAGATTTTCAGTTTTTTAACTTAAAATGGTCATAGAAAACCTTGCTATAGCCATCTTGTTCAGCTTGAATAATGAAACTAATACGTGCAAAGCGCGCACAAAATTGGCATTTTTAACACTGAAAAGGTCCAGTATAAAGTATTTAACGTTCCTCACATAATATCTGGTGTGGTTCGAGACCCAATATAATGTTGAAATCTGTAGAAAGAATGCGCGCAAAGCGCGCAAAGATTTTCAGTTTTTAAACTAAAATGGTCGTAGAAAACTTTCCTGCAGCCATCTTGTTCAGCTTGAATAGTGAAATATTGAAACTGATATGTGCGAAGCGCGGACAAATTGGCATTTTTAACACTTAAAAGGTCCAGTTTTAAGTATTTAACGTACCCCACATAATATTTGGTGTGGTTCGAGATCCATTATAATATTGTAACCTGTAGAAAGAATGCGCGCGAAGCGCGCAAAGATTTTCAGTTTTTAAATTAAAATTGTCATGGAAAACTTTCCTGAAGCCATCTGTTCAGTTTGAATAATGAAACATTGAAACTAATACGCGCGAAGCGCAACATTTAAAAGGTCCAGTATGAAGTTTTTAATGTCACCCACATAATATTTAAAATATTTACGGTGGTTCGAGACCCAATATAATGTTAAAACCTGTAGGATAAATGATAGAATAAATAATTGGTATTTTTAACACTTACAAGGTCCACTTTAAAGTATTTAACGTACCCCACAAAACATTGAAACTAATACGCGCGAGACCCATTATAACGTTGATACCTGTCGAAAGAATGCGAGCGAAACGCGCGAAGGTTTTCAGTTTTTAAACTAAAATGGTCATGGAAAACTTTCCTGAAGCCATCTGGTTCAGTTTGAATAATGAAACAGTTTAACTAATACACGCGAAGCGCAACATTCAAAAGGTCCAGTATGAAGTTTTTAATGTCACCCACATAATATTTAGAATATTTACGGTGGTTCGAGACCCATTATAATGTTGAAACCTGTAGGATGAATGAGCGCGAATCTAGCAAAAACAATTGAAAATAAAAATACTGGTGTTTTTGTGTGGGGGAGGTGTTTGGGTTTTTCACAAAAAGGGTTACGTCAGTGACAAGTCATGATAAAGAGGCCATTAGGTGAAGATAGATGGCTCATTAAGCGACAGCATTTTCAAAAAGGAAGGAGCCTGAAAATAATCATTGTGGCCGATCATCCCTGTAAGCATTTTAAGAACCACGATCACCTTGCATGAATATTAAAACCTACATTAAAAACCCATTAGTATTTACAATGTGTAATAATGTATCTTGCTCACGGTATAAGCAGAAAAATCAAGACCATTGGGACCGATATCACTAGTTCCAAGACAAACCAATCCCTGATGAGAAATGCTAGTAGAGCCAGAAGCATGTAGCCAAATGCAAAGAGAAATTGTGTACCCATACCGGCAATCATACGTTTTAAAGGTCCAACGAATTCCGTGCCTGGGTCAATAAAAAAACACAATACCAGATGAAGGTTTCCACTGTGTGCTATCTGAACTAGTCAGGCATCTGGATGAATGGGTATCAAGAGGGGGTCTGTGCACACATTTTCACTGCGTATTCACACACAAAGCAATGATATCCCATAGAAACCCAATTATGTTTGCAACAATTTTGTTGGTAGTTATGGTCATTGAAACAATCATAACTTTAAAACTATCCACTCGATTTTTATGAATGAGGTACCAAACTACGGAGAAGAAAGTTGCTCATGAAATTTTTATCTCAGAGTTTCTGTACCGCGTTAGGTGTATACTCATCCCATTGATTGCTATGATCAAGGTGCCAAATAAAGTAAACGTTCGACAGAATGGTGTAAAACTTACCTAAAACAAATGCTATCAGGAATGTACCCATATTCCCCACACCCACAAAAAACCGGAACACCGTGTAGAGGGTAGCATTTGGTGAAAAGGCAACGGCAACACCGCTTGTGAGGAAAACACCTACAGCTATGAAATAGGCTAAGTACCTGCCAATGCTGGAATGATAGAAATATTATAATAAAATCAAATACACACGTGCAATGTAGAAATATTATTTCAAATTCAACATTTTGTCATTTGGTACACTTTTTTCCTTTTCAAGGATTTCTTTTATAAAACCATTACCTATTTTCGCAAGATATATAATAGTCAACAATTGCCGCCTGTTTTAGGACAAAGTAAATGGTATGTAGTAAATGATACCTACCTATCTGCAACAATCCCGAAGATAAGCCCTCCGAACAAGACACCGGCGAAGTATACTGACTGTGCAACGCCCGATATGCTTGATTTGGTGCAAACTAAGCCAAACTATAAATCATATGATAGTAAAAAATAGTCACTGCAAAGAGTTTATTAAACATACATGTATTGTGAGATAAGCATTACGACGGATATTCATAATAAAGGTTAATTGAGTTTAACGGGTTCGCCGTCGGACACGTTTAAAACTGTCAAGTTTTCGTCAGGATTAGCTCTGACTTCTTCAGAACCAAATTATCATATTAAGCAAATCATAGAGATTGCCACTTCTCTATAATCATCATTTGAGCTGCCCTTGTCCGATGCTTTTAGAGTAAGTGCCTCGTTCCTACTTAAGATAGATTGGTGGCGCTGGAAAGAGCCGTTCTATCCGCGGGGTGACGAGTATGACCATCTTGGTGATCCACTAACAAGGGGCAAGCCACTAATTTTGTTGCCACAAAGGTTTTTCAAATATCGGATTTCACCAGGTTTTTAAAGTGAGGAAAATGATGTTTTTAACGTATACTATCAGATTCAAGACTATAATATTATGATATTTTTCAAAATGGCGATTTTGGTTTGTAAGATGGCAACCCCCTGCCTCAGAATTGACGGCTTACCCTACTCCCGGGTAAGGTGGTATGCAAAGGGTGTAAAAAGAATTACCTAGATGCCATAGGTCACTTTTCGTTTTGAATTCCAGCCTCTTAGTAAGAGGAGGATTAATGATGTTTAGAAAGGTATATTATTACCTCCATTATAATGGTGCTCTCGTATCTTGACTTGTCATACACCCATCCTGCGTCGCATGCGTAGGTTTTATTTGTATACTTGGGTACCGGTACTCCAGGGTAAAATGGAACGCCGGTTAAATTATACCTATTAATATTTTTTTTTAAATGGTTTAGTCCGTTATACAAGACTATTGAAAACGGCTATATGGTTGTGAAGAGCACAGGGCCTTTAACAATTATCATACTATAAATTATTACCAGTCAAGGGATTCAGCCAACATGTTTGTATCCTTGGGCAAGGTACATAGAACGTGTTCTGCTGGGGAAGAAACCGCTAATAAACGCTAAGTTTGCCCAGTAGAAACAGGCAGAACCCGGCAATAATCGGTATTTTTGGTTATCCCAAAAACCTTCACAAACCTAGTTTCGAACCGGCAATAATCGGCAATAAACCCAATAAAAACAGAAAGGCGATTCTTAGCGGTTTGCGCCGTAAACCGTGTCACGCTGGGTTATACACATTATTGTGAAGCAATCTTTTCAGGTGCGGTGGCATTGTTTGGTATTACAAAAGGTCAAATGTCGTGGCGCTTCGACTAGGATCGATAAACTTAGCGGTAACTTTTCGCAAGTAGAAACAGGGGGGTTAAAAACTGACCGATTGAAACTTGACGTTTATTAGCGTTTACTTTTTGTTTTGCAGTGCCTAGCAAGAAACCCGCTCTTAGTCTCAATTGCCTCGTCTGCACACATGGAAAAACACTTGGGAAAAACACCTGGGTGTGGAACTTTAATTATGCATAACAAAAGGACAGACAGGTGCATCTCTAAAGACTTCTAGTCTTTAGACTTCTAGACAAGCAAAATTCCCGACAATGGACTGTTAGCACACAGGTGTGTTGCATGACCTAGTATCTTGAACCCTGGATGTCCGTTGCTATATAGATGAATAAAATTATACAATTGAACAAAGAGTTGGTTCCCCAGCATAGCATCATACAGTGCTGAAAAAGTAACTAACGCTCATGACTCATACAAATATATTTCCTACTTGAAAATATAAAATTACTAAATGAGTGTTAATGTTAAAGTTAGGTTAATATTTATGAACACTACACCAAGAAGAATGAAACAAAGTATCATTTTCATTCTCGCACATAGGTATCGAACACGCAGGAATGTGTGACAGGTGTTTGGGCTAAATCGATCAATTGAATCATCACCGATCCTAATCTTACCATCGATCGGCTACCGGTTAAATCAATGAATTGCCTATTGCTCTACCAAAGCTGTGTGTAGAAGAACCAAATGCCAAAATGAAAAACAGACATTGTTTTGTTTTTTGACACATAATCTTGGAAAATATTAAGTCAAACTTAAGGTGTTATATCCCAGTTTAACAGAAGACATTTCTTGATATTTGTTTATGAATTTGATATGGGAGTGCTATAGTTTAGGTTATGAGCATAGCCGCATATTTATAACCTGGTTAGTTAATTTTTGAGAGCTGTATATCATACTACGTCTAGACGAGCTGTATAAGACTCTCTGAACTCCTGAGTCCTGAACATCATATCAAACTTACCGTAAACAGTTATCATACTCATATATGGAACTGCTCTTCGTTTGTAGTGGAATGCTGGCATATTTCTTAGCGACATCACACTGTGTAGGGGGCAAGTCCCAATTCCCACAATCCTCGGCTTCTAGTTCAGGCACGATGCACCAATGGTCAGATTCTCCCGCCAAAAATACCTTAATTGAAAGGGACATTGGATTGTTGTCATGGCAATTCATAATAGCCCTTTCAACATACGTGTGTGAAAATATAATACACCATTTTCTGTTAAGCAAACTAACAATAACTTCGGTATATATCAACTTGTCAACATGCATTTTAAACCTTGATCAAATAACATATAGTCTATATACATTGTTATCGGACATTGTTGGTAATAGGCTCGGTATGATGGGCTCTCATAAAGTATCTAAAAAATAAATGGGTTTGCCATCGAACCAAGTGTGAACAAGTTTCAAATTTGTCCGACGGCTGACCCGTAAAAGTTAAATATACACATTGTTTTTGTATCAATAGGCATATTGTTGACAGATATATTAATTAGTATCAGGTTTATCAGTAGTTTTATTTATTTATCATCATTAGTGCTTTAAGTACACCAAACTTTATCTTGAAATATCATACCCGGGCCCGTACAACAGGGTTTTATCTGTTTATGTTATCGAGACGTGTTGCTTGATAACTTCCCAGTGTGCTCATCTCTATATCATCCGATAAATAAGATATAACATTCGTCACCTGCGTCATACTATATATTATTGATCAATCCTGATAAATCCTAATACAGAAAACCCATGTGCTTATCCCGGTGTTTATCTAATGAAATCAATGACATCGTTGTGTAAACGTTCATATAATTCCATGCTATGATATGATACATGTTCACTGATTAAATGACGAATTTAGCTTTCGGCTAATTTTCGTTTAGTAAAGTGATTTCTTGTTTATTCATGACTTTCTTTAGCCTACCCATGGCTAAGGATGTCTTATGAAAAAACGACCCACTGGAGCGGCACGTCCCCGTATGCCTTACATACGTCCCCGTATGCCTTACATACCCCCCCCCCCCCCCCCCCCCCCCCCCCCCCCCCCCCCCCCCCTGGGCATACAGGTCCTTATTTGTCACATGCTGACTCCAGTTAATGTTGACCACAGATATTAGCATCCTAGTGTAACATCCATCCAGTTGTTTACCAAGCTTTGGAGTGACTGTCCATGCCTCACATCCATAAAGGAGGACTGATTCTACTGTAGCTATGAACAGTCTTTCTTTGAGCTTTCTGGATAGTGATTTATACTTCCATAACTGACTAAGTTTGCCACAGGCTCTCCATGCAGCTGCTTTGCGTGTTTTGATGTCCTTTTTCAGTGCTGTTCATCCAGGCTCCAAGGTATTCGAAGTCCTCCACTTTATCAAGGCGCATGCCTTCGCTTGTGGTGATTACAGGTACTTGCGTCTGGTTGAAGGACATGTACTTTGTCTTTGCAGCGTTCATTTTGAGCCCAACTCTGCCCACTGAAGTCTCCACTCTGTTGAGTAGTGATCGTGCTTGAGACACTTCCTCAGACAACAGTGCGATGTCGTCAGCAAAGTCTAAGTCAGTTAATACGGTTGGTCCTATTCTTCTGCTGCTTCTTGTTGATAGGTGGAATCCTAGCTCTTCTTCTCTGCCATCTATGGCCCCTCTTAGGGCATATTCAAGAACAATGACAAAGAGATATGGAGCCAAGGTTTCTCCTTGTAGTACTCCAGCCAGTATCTCAAACACATCTGTTTCTCCATCTGGTGATATAATCTTTGCCTTGGTGTCTTTGTATCTGCCATCGCATTTGTAAGCTGATCAGGTACACCATAGGCTTTCAATATTTGCAGCATTCGTCCCCTATGTATTGTGTCAAACGCTTTCTTGAAGTCGATAAAGGTTATGATGGCTGGCAGGTTATTTGATCTTATTCCCTCAATAATTCCTCGGAGGGCAAGTATATGACCTACAGTGGTAAGTCCTACTCTGAAGCCATTTTGATTAGCTCTTAGGTGGACGTCAAGCACCGGTCTAATTCTGTTGAATATCATCTTGTTGTATAGTTTGGCAACAATTGAACTCAGGCTTATTCCACGGTAGTTGCCCCCCCCCCCCCCCCCCCCCCCCCAATCTGAGATCAACTGATCTCGGTATTGGTACTATTTTGAGAATGGACCACTGCTCTGGCTTTTTCCCGTTCAACAAGGCATCATTGCAGAAGTCAAGAATGATGTTATCCAGATCACATCTTTTGAGCATTTCAGGTGTAATACCATCTTCCCCACAGCTTTTCCCCTCTACTAGTGCCTTCTTAGCCTTCTCATATTCCTCCAAGTCAAAGGTTCCTACTTTAATGTTGAGATTTGATAGTATTGGAGCAATTTCCTCTTCCTCATTACTTATATGTGGTGGGCTCCCAAGTAGATTTTGAAGTGAGTGTACCAGTTATTTAATCTCACCTTTTGCGTGGATCCTTTGATTTGCCCCTTTCTTGTTGTCAATCTTGTTCTTGTTGCTGAGGTAGTGATTAGTGTTCTGCCCAAAATGATCTCATGGTCCTATATACGAGGGGCATTCAATAAATACCTGCAACAATTGAAAATCTCTGAACCGTGACATGTGTCAATACAATAATCTTGTGATACTTAAACTGCAAGTCTTACTCCTATCTCACGGAAAATTTCAAACACGTGGGTCATTTTTATCATGTAATTTCAGTACTATAGATGAGGTGACCGTTGTTTACATCAGTAGTGTTTACATATTGATTAACGCCTGTTCTAAAGACATGCTAGGGGTACTAGTCCATGACTACTGCATACATCATACTATGAAAGCAAAACACACATCACTGAGCGCCAATTTTAAAAGCACATGCCCTTATGGTGCGCACGCAAACCGCCGGGCAACCAGATTTAGTACCTGGTCTCTCATTGTGCTTAGGGATGCATACCATGACTTCTGCACTATTACACCGTAAGCATGGTAAGTAATGATCAATCAAGTGTGAATTAAAGCACCGTTCCCTGTAGGTGCGCACGCAAAACCGCCGGGCACTACGTCACCGGTCACACCATCTATAAACATCATGGTCTCTGGGCACTGGAAATTGACAAGAATCAGCATTATAAATCAAGCGCCAATAGTAACACTGTTAATGCATGTATCTTAATGCATACCATAAACTTGTCTTTCAAATTTCCCGCCATTGTGACATTTAGTTCCTTAACCAGTGCTCTGAGATTACGGTATTCACAGTGCTGAGATGTAATGATAAAAATGACTTACGTGTTCGAAGTTTTCTGTGAGAAAAGAGTAAGACTTACAGTTTAAGTATCATAAGTTTATTTTACTGACACGTGTCACGGTTCAGAGATTTTCAATGGTTGCAGGTATTTATTGAATGCCCCTTGTAATAAATATGAAGTGACCATCGATCATTATAAACTTAATTGTTGATACTATCAAAGTATTATATCACCGTGAACAGCAGCGGTGGATTACATTATAGTATTGATATTGAATTCGTATTGATCTGTGCAACATGTCCAAGAAAACAATCAACTTATTTTAGAGGTCTAGTTTACACATGGAAACCTCAGAATCTCTATGTTCTACCGAAAGCATAAATAATGACAATTGCAAACCGGTTTTCAAATTACGCCTGATCAAAGTGAGGAATGTCCGAGACCTGTTCAACCGATTTGACGAAAAAGAAGTTGCTGCAGCTGTGCATACTGTTTAAAACTCGATAACGTATGGTTCGACCGTAGTATAACGCTTCACCTGTCTGTATGGTTTGTAACATTATTTACTTTTTCCCCCTAAAAATGAAATATGAAATATTTATCGTGCTCCTTTTTGTTATTAACTTTAAAATATACCGTATGTTTGCAACATATCAAGAACCTCCAATGCATTCTTTTCATACAAACAGTAGAACCAGGCAGGCGCGTACGCAGGATTTTGTGAAGGGGGTGTTTTAGAAATATTGATATAATTATGTCACTATCCCGCTTGCGTGTCCCGGGGGGAGTTCGAGGGGGGTATCCCCCCTCGACGCCAGAAGTTTTTTGAAATTCACGGTTGAAAAGAACGCATTTCCTTGCATATTAGTGAACACTTATTGCAGGTTCATTCTTAGTTCAACGGTTGCAATTTCTCACCAGTAACTCATGTGTTAACACCAAATCTTAATACTTTTGACTGAGTTCAACCCTAAAAACATCATTATATACAGTAACTTAATCCGCAGACATTGGTTTTACTTTTACCGGCGATATCTCATTAGTTCAATGTGTGTCACATGTCACGTGTTATTCTCCCTTTAACGTTTAACAGGCGGACAGAAAAAGCATTGACGCCTAATAATCCTTTTAATTTAGTTTTTTTTAGTTTATCTATTTTCTCTTTTTTCATTTTTATCCTGTCTCCTCACTGAGGGCAATGGCGTATCCAGGACTGTTTTGATGGGGGGGGGGGGGACTGAAGCCATCATGTTGATCTTAAATATTGAAAAGTTGAACCTTATACGCGCGAAGCGCGCAAAAATTGTGATTTAAAAAAAAGAGTAACGTATGACGTTTTTAACGTCCCCCACATAATATTTAGTATTAGAAAATTTGGTGTGGTTTTGGTGTGCATGGTTTGAGGGTCATAATAATGTTAAAACCTTTATTCGCGCGGAGCGCACACATTTTTTGAGTTTTTGAATTAAAATTGGTAATGGAAAACTGTCCTGATGCCACCTTGTTAAGCTGAAATAATAAAATATTGAAATTAATATACGCGCGCGAAGCGCTGAAAAAATTGTATTTTGAATACTATGATAATAACGTCCCCCACCTAGTATTTAGCATTTTTGTGTGTGGTTTTTGCATTAAAACTTTGGTCCAGTATGATGTTTTTAACGTTCCCCACATATTTAGAATATTTGGTGGGTCTGAGGGCCACTATAATGTTACAACCTGCATAAAATATTCGCGCGGAGCGCGCAAGATTTTTAACTTCTTGAGCTAAAATGGTCATGGAATACTATATATCCTGAAGCCATCTTGTCAAGCTTGTATAATGAAACATTGATACTAGTGCGCGCGATGTACGCAAAAATGTATATTTTTAACGCTTAAATTAGTCCAACATAATATTTAGAATATTTGGCATGGGTTGAGGGCCATTATGATGTTAAAACCTGTAGAAAATATGCGCGCAGAGCGCGCAAACTTTTTCAGTTTTTGAACTAAAATGGTCATGGGAAACTGTCCTGCAAAGCCATCTTTTTAATGTTGAATAATGAAACATTTAAACTAATGCGCGCGATGTACGCAAAAATTGACATT